>JBAMYA010040688.1:0-40944 GCA_037176975.1 Arrhamphus sclerolepis | reverse complement strand
GATAGATAGATAGATAGATAGATAGATAGATAGATAGATAGATAGATAGATAGATAGATAGATAGATAGACAGATAGGTAGAACTTTATTAATCCCCGAAGGGAAATTCAAAATAAGCAGACTCATCTTCATCATCATCGATCAGTCGAATATGATGGTCCTCCTGGCGGGTCCTTTTTGTGGATTCTTAGATGGCTGAAAAGGCCAATTCTGGAGCCACAAACCTTACCTCAGAGTGGGCACTGAAATGGGGTGTGCAGGGGCCTGTTTGGTGGTGACTTTCTCTTTTCTTTGCTGTTGCTTCTTTTGTGGCAGCCTGTCAGAGATTATCCTCATGTAGAGTGGCACCTTTATGTAGACTATTTCTACATTTGGTTCTGTCGTCAGCTCTGTCTTCCCAGTTTGAAATGTTTATATGAAATTTCTTCAGGGTGGCTCTGATGTTGTCCCTGTACTGCTTTTTTTTTTTTTTCCTCCAGGTGCTTGCTGGCCTGTCCACCTTAGCTGGTGTTTCATGATGGTGGTGATACTGTCAGTATTTGCTTCCTCAAGTACGCTGATGCTTGTCCGCCACTCTTCTCATCTAATGCACAGATTCTTATGTAGGAATCTTTGCTGGTAGGATTCCATACCTCTTGTATGTTGACTGTATGTGGTCCAGGTCTTGGCTCAGTATAAAAGTGTGGTAAGATAACTGCTTTGTATACCAGTAACTTGGTTCTTGCAAGGAGATCAGGGTCTGGCGAAACTTTGCAAAGGCTCCGCTAGCACAGCAGATACAATGGTGTATTTCACTATCAATGTCTGCCTTTGAAGGAGAGATGGCTTCCGAGGTGGTGACAGTCATCCACATTTTGAAGTTGCTCCGTTGCACCTTCGCTCACTGTCAGTTGTTATTGTCAGTGGGGTTTAGGGGTATCCAGTGAGGGCTGATGGAGAACCTTGGTCTTCTTGATTTTCATTGTTAGGTCAAGAGATCTGTAGGTCCTGGCAAAAGCATTTAGAGTGTGCTGGAGATCTTCTGTGTGGGCTACAACAGCACTGTCATCTGCATATTGTTGCTCCACAATGGATGAGACAGACAGCTTGGACATGGCTTTGAAGTGGTTTAGATTGAACATCTTGCCATCAGTTCTGTATATGATCTGAACACCAGTGGCTAGACTGTGCCCAGTGAGGTAGAGGATGGCAGCTATGAGGACTGTAAAGACTGTAGGGGCAATAATGCACCCTTGTTTGACACCAGTGTCAACACTGAAGGATTCAGTCTTACTGCCAATACAGAGGAAAGCCGCTGCCATGTTGTTGTGTTGGAGGAATAAAAGGAAGCTTTTTTGGAATACTCCTGCCCTAATAAGAAGACTACTGGGCAAATGTCAAATGATATTGAAACCTTTTGGATCAATTTGGAATTTCTCACGAATCCAGCCAAGCAGATGCTGCTTGCAAGCGCACTACACTTTGAAACATGATTAGAGATCTCACAAAGGACGGAGTAAGACTGCTTCAAAACCATTTCACAGCTGTTCCATGCAGGACTTTGGGTTCAGGCTTGGATTCCAAGCCTAGAAAAGCTATGGTCCCATTAGGTACCAGTCATTCTCCATACTCAGATGAGGTCCCACCAGGAGTGTTTCAGAAGTGGAGTGCTTAAGAGTGCTGTCTGCTCAGCTGGATTCAAGAAGCCATGGGTTAACCCAAAGGTTTCAAAGTCACATGAGAAGCATGCCCTAATCTGCTTATTCAAAGACTTCATCCCTTGTTCTTTTGGGAATCAAATCAAATTTGTCTTCGTACTTGTTGGTGTAAATCTCTCTAGAAAAGCAAACAACCATTAACAAACCAAATCCTTATTTGAGATTTTTTCTGGACAAAAACATTTATTAAGGTACGCGATGCCATACTTAAGTAAATGTGTTCCAACACCACACCTTCCAACACTAGTGAAATTAGTGAGGATGTTGTCATGTCATGTCATGTAGGTTCTTTATGCAGCGAACTAGAAGGACTTTTACTCTTATAAAGGATCCTTTGGAGACATAGCAGACATTGTGTTCCTGTTCTTTTGCCCTGTGTTTAAACAGGTTGCAGAGCCTCAAACAGTCGTAAAAGGCCTGCAGCTGGTGAACGCTGATGAAAACCTTCACCTCTGCTCACAGTGGTGACGCAGGAGTTCAAACTCGACACGAGCCAGACTTCATTTCCGTCCACCATTGGCATTGTCACATCCAAGCTCATTAAAGATGAAAATGGTGCTTGTTTTACCATGCTCCGTTGCCTTGGCCTGTTTGCACAGCTGGGACTGCTGCAGGCGTCCTTTCAGCCCTCAGGAATCTCAGCAGGAACACCTCAACACTTCATTTTTACAATCCAGCATCCATGTGATGGACTATTGACTTTTTTCTGCTGCTACTTCAACCTGCTGAGTAAAGCTCACTAAAATAACAGCAGATGCCGTGTTAGTCTTACCTGCTCTCAGGTTTGAGGTTCTCCACAGCTGTGTGCGTCTGGTTGGTGGTCAGGATAGACACCTGTTCACCATCGGGTCCTTTAGCCGTGGAAATAACTTCATACTCTGAGGACGACAGAGAGAAGCCAACAGTCATGAGACAATAACAGTTGAAAATGCACAAGAGTGCTTGTTAGTTATCAATAAACCTGAACAAACCCAGCAAACATCGGTTAATTAAACTGCTTATTTTTAATGTTTCTTATATAGAGGTGAGAATATTTTCTTGATCCCCCACTGGTTTAGTAAGTTTGCCCACTGGCAAATAGATGAATGCATATATGATCTCCTACAAACCAGTAACTGTCACAAAAAACTTTACAACAGAGTTGTTTTATTTTGATAGTGACTCAAAATCATTTGGGTATGTTAGATTGTGAAGCCTAAATCTTATTTTTTTTTCCATGTGCTCCAGTGAGAACCCTGTTTTTCTTCCATCTTCCCCTGCTTCACATTCACTCTGCTGTTCTTGATTACTTCACTATACCAATCAGAGGAGCTACTGGGGATGGATGAGTGAGCAGGGTTGATCCGCGTTTGATGTTTAAAGGACCAGATGCAGGTAATGTTAATATAAAGAGACAGTAAAAGGTCCTGATATTAGTGTTCTTTAAACACTTTTATTTCCTGCTAAATTAACTGTGCACCTTTAAAAAACGAAAAACTAGATGATCTCAAAACTGGGCATATAAAGGTTTAAAGCCTTTATCACAACAGCAACAACAGTAAACAATGACTCCTACTATACACTGAGCATCTACACCTTGCAGGTCCTGCCATGATGTTGCTGGATCCTACTGCAGTTACTGCTCCTGTTCTTCTCCTGTATTGTAGCATTGACACTTCACTGTAAGAAGATTTGGGTGGATTTTGGTTCAGCTGGTCTCGTGTGCATGTTCTCCCTGTCTCAGTGTGGGTTTCCTCTGGATACTAGCTTCCTCTCACAGTCCAAGAACATGCTGTTTAGTCTAATTGGTAATAGCAAATAAGACTAGACTTCATATAAATTAACTATAATGTAATCTAATTTATAGGAGTAATTTTAGGAATCATTTGGTCTAATACATAAATTAATCTAATAAATGTGCCTGTGTGTTTTGGAGGTAGACTGTGTGTGGCAGTGAAAGAAAGCTGCTTTGTGTTGTAAAAAGACCTTGAGTGGTTCTCGGATTAGAAAGGTGCTATAGAAGTACACTGTTGTTACTCATTTAAATTAATGAGTGGTGTCAAATAAAAAGGCTTCTTTTCTTATTTCTAAACACAATCTCTCCTTCTTTATGCAATTCTGTGGGCTGATTTCTTTCCAGTTTGATCTGCTGTGTGTATGCTGGTGTGGTTTAACCACAAATCAGCAGCAGAATAGACTCAATGTGTATTCCTAGCAGAGGAGGTACACAGGCACTTCTGGAAGCACCCTTTTAAATATCACCTGTCTTCCAACCATGGACAAGACAAGAGCTGTCAAAGGACATATAGGCACTGTAGAGTTACACAAAACTGGGTGTGCTACAAGTTCATTAACACAAGGTTTGTTGGGAAGGAGACAATCATTGCAGCAATTATTTAAAAATAGAAGAAATATAATCTTTAAATGTTATCGATTGGAGCTCCATGCAAGATCTGTGGTCATGGCATAAGGATGACCATGAAAAAGGTGAGGGATTAGCCCAGAACCACATGAGAGGGGCTTGTTAATAATGTCAAGGCATTTGGGAATGCTGTCACCAAGAAAACCATTAATCAATCTACTTGTTACACCAGTAGTAACAGTCTACGCAGTCAGATCATTGGTAAAAACCACTGGTAACACACTTCACCCAGTGTTTCCCTGCTCCAACATACCTAATTCAAATGACTCACCATCAGTTTGTCATCAATGTCTATGCAAGTTTGTTAAAGACCAGCTCCATTGGATCACATTTTCTGGAGAAGGAAAGACCTAAAACCTTCAGGGCCTGGATTGAAGCACACTGATCTCATTAATTCAGAATAGGTTTGTTGTCAAATGAGTCTAAGAAAACAAACAAAAAAAAAAACGCTCAAGAAGAAGCACACGAATGTCTTAGTGTTCCAGCTGGTCTACAGGCCCTAATCCTGGCCCTAAACCTGGAGAAACATTCTGGAGAAGCTGAGGCTTTAAGCTGCAAAATAACAGCCTCAAAACTTTCAAGATTTGGATAGGACCTTTAAAAAGAGGAAAAGAGGACATTTGATAATTGACTTATTTGGTCAAATGTGATTTGATGTTGTTCTTTTTTTCTTTTCTTTTCTTTTGATTGACATTCTGACCCTGTTAAACATAAATATACCTTAAACCATCCATTTGTGTCTAAGAAGCCCAAAAGATCAACCTTACAAAAATCAGCAGCAGCGATGTTTATGGTAGTTGTTCAATATGACTTGACAGAAAAAAAAGACAAGGTGCCATTTTCTAATGAAAAAAGAAAAGGAAAAGAAATCTGTTCCAAACCGTTCTGTTTTACTGAAAAAGTTGCAAGGCAAGGGATTTCATACCGGTGGTGTCATTGTCGGTTTTCTCCCAGTCCAGGATGATGAAAGATGGGCACCCCTCAACGGTCACCACTGTGAGGTTGGATGGGGCATTCTTGGGAGGAGACGTTACGTTGGCCTCGCCGGGTTCATCCTCGGGGAAATAGTTGAGAGAAGAAGTGATAGAGCAGGGCTCGTCTGGCTTCTTCCCAGTTTGGTAGACAACGTGAGGCGCTATGGGAGCACAAGGACTGATTAGTTACTATCATTTAAACAATGGTAGAAGGTCTAACAGATGCTTTGTAGGACAACTTATCAGTTTATATTTATAGCACCAATTCACAAGAAGTCATCTGGAGGCACTTGAGGGACTTTTGTTATTTTGTACAGCACTTTTTGGGGCTCTGAGAGATGCCATCTTGGCAAGAGCTGACTCTGGTCAGCCCCATTAAATCCAAAAATGGACAAATGGGCCAAGGAAGTAAGAAAATTGCAGTTATTCTGCTGACCACTAAGGTCCTACTCCAACAGTGAATCTCCATTGACCTTCATGTTAAAATGTCTAATTTTGCAGCAAAAATAAATATATTTACAGTCCAAAATGGTCTTGGTCATTATAATTAGTCAGCGGCAGTCAGCGCTGGCAAAAATGGCAACATACAGAATCCAGAAAATTGGGCTTCAAAATAACTTTTAAAAATTTTTTTTTTAAAAATCTCAGGGTGAGAAAGGGTTTGTCCAATTCTTCTTCCTCAACCAGCTCTCAGTTCCAGTGGCAAAGGCTGCCACCTGGCTAACCTTTGGCTGTGGTCCAAGCTCAAGCTTGGCCAGTCAGTGGCCTTTACTGCTGGTCTTGGCCTGGAAGGGTCCAGCATACTTGGCTATCACAAACTTCACCCTGGCTGCTGCTATCCATCAAGTACCCTGGTTGAACCTCGTATAGTCCTGGCCTTCAAGCCAGCAACAGATTTCACAGTCCAAAAACTTTACAGAGTTAACTTGTCCATCACAGCTTACCAATGTAACGTTGCCTGCCCATGGCATCGATTTTTGATTCCGGCTGTGACTTGAAAAACTCTGACTCCTCCCAGGATTTCTGTCGAGTTGCTGAAAGAAGAAAGGAAAAAGAATACTACGGCATCTTATAAGGACAAAAAAGGCTCAAGAATGCAGAATCTCCAGAGAGCTGCTTAGGACCAGAAAAACATAGCAACAATCTGGTACAAATGTGAGCATTTCTACAAGTACTGTAGACTATACAAGACTAAATAAAAAGCAAACTATGTTATGTAGTCCTTACTGTCTAAGAGATCATTTAATCTAGGTTTCACTCTTTTAAGAATCATGGTTGTTGAGGGGAACCTAGTCTAAGATAGTCCAACTTCAAGAAAAATAAATAAATCAAAAACGCAGAAAATGGTCCTTTCTTGCATTTTGTTGTAGATTCTGTTTACAATACAACAGATAATTTAGCCCAGGTTTCATTACGACCTAGTCTAAGTTGGTTCAATTCACAAAAAAACAGGAAAATTGCAATTTCTTTTGCATTTTTACAAATATGATAAGATTTTCACAAAGAACAACTTGTGTTTTAAATAGACCTCACAATCAGGTTTAACCTGCAGAACTACTGAGTGAGCCCTGTTCTAAGGTTGCCTCAGTGCCATAAAAACCAGTCAAAGACCTTTAGCCTTCTGGTGAATGAGAGGTTAACTTGAACGTCCTAGAAGGAACCCTCACATAATGCTATCAAACTTACAATAGATCCTGCAAGATGTCAGACTATGATTTAAATATAATATCCAACACTGTGGTATCTATGTTGGCTGGATTGGTGAAAATGATTTAATATTAGCTTAAAAAAAGCTCAGTTAATATTCTATTCCAAGAAACCATAGAGCAAATAAAGTGTCCATACGAGCAGTTGTTGGTGCAGCAGTTGTGCCTTGCCTCCTCTCATATTTGGTTGGCTTGGTGGTCACTGCAAGAACTTTGGGTTTCGGCATGTGTATCTTGTTGAAAGGCTGAAAGATGTTCACCTTGTCTGATAGGGAACACAGAACCAAATATGACTATGGTTCAGAAAATCAGAAACAGAGTATAGATCCCTTCATAGATGCTGAGTTCTCACCTGTTTCTCCGGGTTTCCCAACCAAGTTTGGATTCTTGTTGATGAATGGACGAGCCGGAGATCCTAATACAAACAATGAACATCAAACCCAATAAGACTTTTCATGAACTGAGCTTCATTTACATCCTGCGTCCTGGCTTTAAAAACCTGAGCCTTTGTTCAGTAGAAAACAGCAGTCCGCCCATCCTACCACGATTAATGTAATGTGCTTTCATAACTCGCTGAAGTACATGGCAGAAACGTCTGCTATAAATCAGATTCGGTCATGATATTAAATTAGGGTCTGTTTTTGTCTAAATAAGGTAAAGTATAAGTTCAGCAGCCACTTTGGGTCTGTTTTCTGGCCAGGTGCTCTCTAATCTTTTGGAAAATCTAATTTTTCACTCAAGGTAGAACTGCGTACCCACTTCCAAACACCAAATGGACCTGAAAACATGAACAATCCCGTGTAATTCCATGAAGCCTTTATTAATTTCTCATGCTGAAGTCCTCAACCTGCAGTCAATTACACCCCCTTCCTCGACTTTGAGAGAAGCCCAAATTCCTCACAATCAAGCGCCTGACGGAGTTCCAGAGCTAAATGTAATAAATGCACGAGGAAAAACATGAAAGATGATGGAGTTCTGCAACATTTTAGCTGGTAACAACAGACAGACATTCTTTCAATCAGTTACATGTAAATATGACAGCCGCCTGCAGCGCCGGCCATGTTTGGAGTTTCCTTAACTCCTTCTCCTTCAAAGAACTCCTGTGCTCTCTGAGTAAACTTTTATTATTCTTGGGGATAAATTATAAGCTCTGTCAACAAAACCCGGACCTGGTAGATGTACGGAGCTTTATACTGGACGGGCTCAGTGGAAACTGGGCTGTAATTACAGCCCCATTCACCAATGTTTTGTGATTGCAGTGCAGGACTGAGTCAACTAAATATTGGTATGATTTTCTCTTTTCATAGACAAACAGTTGTAAAATTAAAAGCAAACAGCAGTTTCCACATTCCAAAGGCAGTTGCTTGATGCACGCCATGCTGTCCAGGTTTGCGTGAGGCTTTTCTAAACACATCTGAAGCTCAAGCAAGAAGCACAAGCTGAAGCACGTGATTCCTTGATGGGAGGATTAAAACATCAGAGTCCCATCCAGAACCTTGCTCTAACACGGACTAATTGGAAGCGGTTTCTTTTAATTTTTGTGGCGAGAAAAAGTGCAAAGCTCTGCAGAGTGAGGTTCTTTAAAGTAAGCTAACGATCAGGAGAGCTCGTATTTTCCACGGAGAGAGGATTTTCCACAGGTTGAGCCAAACCCTTTGGCCAATGCTTTCAAGCTGGCGGCCTATATTTTCCCTGCAGGTCCCTTCAGAGAGTTGCCTGGATGCGGGACATCACCAAACCATGCAGCATTGGCGTCGCAGAGTGACTGAAGCACAGTGCGGGCAGAGCGGTGGGTTCAGACAGGCAAGATTCATGCCGTTACCAACCATAAAGTCGGTCCTGAGTGTTGGGGCTCGAACGGCCAAATACGCCAGGAAACTTCTTGTCGTCCAGCAACGAGCTGTTGACTGCAGCAGGATAGGCAGTGCAATTAAAACTGGGCTCTGGCTAGAACACTTAGTTTTTCTTTCATCTGAACCGAACAGGGCATTTTAGACTCCAACAACCACAGTTTAATACAAAATCCTGGAGCCTTCTGTCAACTATCCTGGTCAACCATTTCTACAGACATTATCAGACAAAAACAACAAACAAAATAGAAAATGGAGAACACAAAACTGAACATCACATCAGCAAAGAATGACCTGGTACACAATGCCTGTGAGCTATTCTGCGATCAGGATGTAATCTGGATCTGTCTCTGTGTCATTGACTGATCTGAAGAGCTGGACAAATCTCCTGTGACATCACCCATACGTTTCTGAGGGGCGGTTTAGAGGCTTCTTTTTTTTTTTTTGTCTTACTGCAAGGTGCCAATTTGGTAAGAACTGACTCCATCCCAACCTGCTTAATGCAAAATTGGGCAAATGGGTGGAATGATGCCAAATGGGCAGAATGATGGAAGCAAGCTGGAACACATACACCCTAGCTAGTGTACCTTAACTAGCCTAGGTCATAGCAACCTGCGATGCGAACTAATGTAACCGTACACTCATTCTGATCAAATCTGTCCAAACATCTTCATTTCAAGTGTTGCTACTGAAACAAAATCTGAAACAAGTGCTGCCAGAGCTGAAATGAATGCCATATATTAGCTAAGCTAGTTTTAAATGTTGTCTGAATCTGTTTCTGGATCTAGAGGCTTCTGAATCTGTTTCTTTTTTCTAGATTAGTTTCTGGATGTAAAGTAGATCTGCCATTGATATAAACAGGGATCAGGTTGGGTACTAAACAAGTCCTAACTAAATCTCCTCACTTTCTCACAGATTATATTGGCCAATTATCCCGAAAATGTCCCGTATTATGTAATCCTGCAACCTAATCATATTGAACAAGCACCAGAATAGAGTCGTTTTACTTTCACCACGACTCACTAGGAGTGGAAACACTGTGGTACAACCTTCGAGTGGTTTTGCTCCATCCTTAGATTGCTAGCATGTCTTTATAGCAGAAATGAACATACTTGTACCTCAGTAAAAAACAAACAAACAAACAAAAAACAGCTTAGGTCTCCATAGTTAGATCTGACAGCCATGAGAACTGTACAGGGGGGAATTTCTATGTACCTCAACAGTTATAATGTGTAATTAGGAATGTGGTCTTTTGAGCACAGCTGCTTTGCAATCTGTGGTGTCAAATGGCTAGTTGTAACTTTCACTAATAAGCATTTCTGGTGAACCTAACCAGCAGTAGATTGGACCTGAAGGGTCTGTGGGATGAAGGCTGCTCATTCAGAGCACCTAACTGACAACTGAAAGCTGCTAGCAAGTAATATGGTGGTAGTCTGGGGCTGAGCTGGCAGCTAAAGTGGCCTTTGGCCAAGACAGAGGGCCGCAGACCAGCTGCAATTCAAAAACAAAAAATTCCAGTTGTTACCAATGCATGCTAATTTTTACACTACTTGTATTATGCTAATATTTACAGTAAAGTTATGCTAACATAAGCAAACATTTTGACTAAAGTTATTATAATTTTTATACTACTTATTGCTAATTTTTACACAGTTTATTTTATGTTATACTAACGTTATTCTAGTTGTTGCTAGTTGTTTCTACACTCATGCAACAATTTAGACAAAAGTCATAATAATAGTCAACGGTAATTTTTGCTAATTTATTATAGTAAAATTATAGTTTCTGCTAGTAAAAGCTAATTTTTAAACTAAAGTTATAATGTTAGTCATTGCCAATGTATCCTTGCAGTAAAATTATACTGGTTGTTGTCAACATATGCTAATATCCTCAATATTCAGCTAAACTAAGCTGTCTAACTAATGACGGGTGCTCTGGTAAAGCTCAGCGACAGCTCTAGCAGTCCTCATTTCAGATGTTATTTTGATCATTGAGATTATCATTCTGATCACAATGAAAGCAAATTTTGTTATTTATCATCAGAGGTTAGCATGAGTGAAACTAGGCTAAAACTGAGGTAACTGTGGTAGCTGAGGTAAGGTCTGCTTGTTCCAGTCAGTTTCCAGACTTGTTTGTTCCACAAGTTTGCCCATTTGGGTTTGGGTGGAGTTGGGTGAAGCTCCATCAAGGTGGCATTCCCCAAAGGGACCAGGAAAAGGGCTTCAAAACGACTCTTTGGAAACCCGTGGTCAGCTGATTTTCATGCTTTTGTGGAAGAACCAGCTGCCTTTCCAGAGGTATCTGTATTCACTACTAACATTTAGATTGTTTTGGTTGCTGGTGACGATTAAGACTAAACGTGACATCATGTGGTTAACAGAGACATTGCGAGACAAAACAATCCTGATCCCACAACTCAAAGAGCTCAGTGAAGGCCAAATACAAACTCAAAGCAGACGGTGCAACCCAACACCATCAGTACATGGAGACAGAGCTTACTGCTGTTACTTCAGTTATGTAACCAACTCAAATAATCAAGCTCCAACTTTCAAACACCCACTTGATTATTTGAAGAACTCCGCAGGAAAGCATTGTTGGAAACCTGCAGAAGTTCAATTCAAGGCAGCAAATGTGAAACAAAAAGGCAACATGGACTGACAGACCAATGAATGCATGAATGAATGGATGATAGTAGAATGAATGCGTGGACATAAAAGTATTAATGAACAGGATGGATATGGACAAAAACACCCGCATGAGCTGTGATGAAGGTGAGAATGCTGTGAAGGTGACTGGAGGGTTAATGATGGGACACAGAAGGACAAACAACATCTCTTTACCCAGTCGAAGTCTGGACCAAATGATCTGTTTCGGTAGGGAAATACCCCGGTGCGGTTGTCCATTTACTGTTGGGAGAAAACTGAGTGTTACGAAGAGAAAGAAACTGTTTCTGAAAACTGAACCCAACACAAGAACAACCAGTGAAGCCTTTTTTCCATCAAAAAGGTCATACTTGCGGTTATCTATTTTCTTTAGTCAAGATGTGTCTTCAATTCAATAATTTAAGGGTGTGTTTACACTTGGAGCATTGATTTTTAGTCAAAGCAGGTGTAAAAACTGATATACTAGTTGTTGCAAATGTATGCTAATGCTTAGACTAAAGTGGGATGCCAGTTGTTGATAACATAGGCTAATATTTAAACTGATGATTTAATGCTATGCTAGTTAATGAAATTTTTGCTTATTGACCTATACTATAATGCAAGTTGCTGTTATTGTACTACAATATTATGTAATGCCAGTTCATGCTAATATTTACACCAATATTATAATGGAAACCGCTTCACGACTGTTTCACTATCATATTTCTGCATTCGCTGTTGGCAGTTGTAAATGTTAACAAATGTTTAACAGAACAAGCATTTCAAATGTAAACACACTCCAGAAAAACTGAAAAGTATGAAAAAAGTTGGTCAATAAATAATTTTTTGGGGGCAAAAGAACCTCTTCTCATCTTGCTTGCCAGGTTTAGACATTCCAGGTGTACATCTTTCCTTCTTCAAAGCGTTGCTCATTATTTCTTTTTAAAATGTGTGTCAAACCAATTGCTCCATTTATGACAACTTAGAAAATAGTTTTAATAAATTTTTTTTTTTTTTTTTTTTCAGAAATAGATCTGAACATGGTCTGGAAGAACACTTGTCTTGTGAGTGTTTGTAGAAATTTAAAGATCCCAGCAAAATTACCCTAAGGTTATATGACTCAATGCTCAGAAAAATACAAAAAAAAACAAAAGAAAACAAAGAAGCTACATCTCCTACGCCTACAAGCCTAAGATGTATTTGGTTTTGAAAGGGTAGCCAGAGGAATGCCTCTTCTGTCTAAAAAGAACATGGAAGCACAACTGACGTTCACAAAACTGCATCTGAACAAACCACAAGATCTGTAACAATGTCCTAAAGACACATAAGACCAAAGTGGAGTTGCTTTTTTGTTTTTTTTTGTTGTTGTTGTTTTGCCATTAATACCTACTGTCAAGCAAGGTGGTAGAGAGTTGATGACAGCTTAAGCTTGGGGGAAACTGGGTCCCATGACAGGCCAATAATCCCAAACACTAAATCAACTCAAAATGGTAATATTCAAAGTCCAGAATTTATGCTAGTTTACCACCAAAATGTTTATATTCCTAACCAGCTTGCTAAAATTCTGGATATTAACCTAAAACCTGTATCCAATGACCCACCTGGAATGTCAGCTACCATTAGCATTCTGAGAAAATGGCAGATCCATTTGGTTGTTCATCTGAGAGGTTCATTTAGCAGGCAACAGCATAACAACAGGAAGTCTGTCAATGCGTATGTCAGCAAATAGAAGAAGAGATAAAATGGGTTTTAAAGATGCCGTTGACTTCTTATTGATTGTCGCAGCCAATCTGAGATTGAAAACTGCAACAGCTTTGTCTTTCTGTTGTTGCTTTAATCTAGGGTGGAGTTAGAAAGTGGCTGGAGGAGGCTGAAGTGCCTCAAAGAGAAGATGTAGGAGGTTTACCCCCGAATATCCCTGAGGTCGGGGAGGAGTTACTGGATCTAGAGGAAGAGTGGGGTGGTCTGAGGCCATTAGAGAAGGAAAAGAAGGGGTTTCTGGACCCGGGCCTCATGGATCCAGCAACTGGGGGCACTGCTGGGCCGTAGGGCAGCAAAGGCAATGGGCTCACGTTTCTGTGGCTGCCATGACCTAAAAGACCAAAAAACAGTTGTAGGGCCTGGGTTACAGATGGATGCGCTCGTTATCTACGCTGGCAGACAAAGCGAGCTGGCGGCAGCCCCGAGCAGCAACGTTAGTGATGGACCAGAACATCTGATGGGCGTTTAATTCATGGAACACACAGAGACATGATGGGGTCATGACGAGTCTGGAAGCACTCGCAATCTTGGTGAACCACAGTCACTGAAGCTGCCACCATGACTGGAAGATTGCGCACTACATGCAGACACCGGATGGGGTGCATTTAGAGCGTTTTCAGCTCTCACAGTGAGCAGCCAGACCTGTGGACAGAAATGTTTCTCTGGAAGCTGCCTGGAAGCCGGACAGAAGGAGCAGACAAACAGAGAGCAAGGCCGACAAAGGAAGCAGCTTGTGAGGTCATTATTACCCCAGGTGTTAGTTTTGGCCCTCTCATTGGCCAACGCTGATCTCAGCAGCGACGAGCCATCCTGCGTTTTGACGACAGCTGTGTGGGAAAGAGAAGGTTGAGCACGGCAAAAGCCAGACATTTTTTTTCAGTCTAAGAGACGGTCCACATCCTGTCAAATTAAAACCAGAGACAATCACATTGATTAAACATCTTTGCCTGCCTTAAATCTGATGGAAAGAACACTTGGATAAAATAGGAAAGAGGTACTGAAGAGCGGAGTCAACATCCAATCCCCATCAGGGTTTTCAGAAAGAAGAAACAGAAGTTGGAGGTGAAAATTACCCGCAGGGATATGAGGCTTCTCAGGTGCTTTAGTGGGCGCCTTAGTAGTTTGGCCATGAAGTGAGCTGCCATTGGATGAGAATTTAGAGAGGGGGGAGGCCGTGATGTTGGCACGAGGGGCAGCGGTAGGCTGGAGTTTTGGGAGGGCAGCAGTCGGAGAGTCCACTGGCCGCGGGCTGCCGTTTCTAATGCTGTTTCCTTTTTCTGGGGCAGAGAGGAGAGAGGTACCATGATCACGGGAATCTGACTTAAGGTTTGGTCGTCTCCAGCCAGATACACGTCTTTAGGTTTTCAGACAGGTAGCTCTGACTGTCTGATGATGAGGATTAGACGAACCATTGTTCAGCCAATTTAAGACCAAATTTAACCAGTTCCTATGCCCCCAGAGGCCCTTCAAAGATAACATCATGTGGGCAACAAGGAGAGCTGGACATGTTTGGAAAAGTCAGAAGTTTTGGGTTTTGGTTCCGTGATCGTGCACCTTGTAGAAAGTCTGGAAGACAGACATCGTACTGAGGAAGGACTTTGCAGAACGACTTGTGTTGTCTTTCACCAGAGGGAAAGCCCAACCACGTCTGCGTCTGAACTGGCCGACATGCAGTCCTGCATGCAGTCTTATGGAACAATGATGATGTGACTAGGACAGAAAGGTGGAAGGACATAGGACACAGGACATAAGGATAGAAAAACAGAGGGCAGAAAAACAAATAATGGAAGGACATAAGTATGAAAGACATAATGACAGAAGACAGGGGAATGAAAGGATACAAGGACAGAAGGCCGAAAGGATCAAAGATGGAAATACATGTAGGATAGCTGGATGAGTGTGATGATAGAAGATGGAGGACCTGGGCTTGACTGACTTGTCTTAAGGTTTTCTTTGAAAGTCTAAATTAGACAAGCACCTGTTTCCAGGATAGAGACTAATTGACTGCAAATGTTTTCTAACTTCAAGCGGATTTCTTGTTTAACCTTTTGTACAATTAAAATCTCCACTTAAACAAAATGTTAAGTTCCAAACTAGCTTTCACCCTCGTACATTATTCTGGAACAAACTCTGGCTCTTGTTTAGTTGTTTAGTAACAAGAACATCATCAAAACCAAACATCTATAAAGCAAAGTTTACCCTGGAATAAAGGCCCAGTATGACCCAGGTCCTGGTACAGATGGTAATCTGTAGCAGATATCCCGTCATGTACTACAAATGACCACTGAACCACTGTGTCATTGTCTGGCACCATCAATTCTACAAGGCGGTCTCAGTCCAGGCCATTGGGTTCTGAATAATGGCAGGGATTAACATTGGCTGGGGCAAGTACAGGTGAACTGCAGTACCACAACACACCGTAGGACCGAGGGGAAACATCTCTAGCACCCTGACTCTCCTGATACCTTACAGCCAGGTTCCTGATGGTACTGAAGCTTCAATGTTATTCAGAACCAGAGTCTGCTAAATGATTACATGTTAAATATTTCTTAGTGGAATTTAAAAAAGCAAAACTGTAAAAAAAAAACAACTCTCGACATCATAAATACCAGCTGCAGATGCCATGGGACCGTCATTGCTGCATTGAGGGTTCCAACAAAGAACAGATGCTGGACTACGTTTCCTGTACAACTACAGAGGTTTTCTTTCAGAACTGAACAAGGTACCACACTTGTTATTGTTTTGTTTTGTTTTTTTTTACTTCTGAAATGAGAATTAACATGTATGTTGGTTTGAACCCTCTCCTGCATGTCAGCATCAAGATCTGCAACTATTTATATTGACACACCAGTTTTTCTTTGTTGCTCTAAATGCCAGAACAGGACATTATGCAAACCTTCCTTGCAACTTCCTATTTTGAGTGGACAGGTGGAGAAGTAGGGACATGTTGACTTTTGGACAATGCTGTCTGTATAGTAGTTGCATTATTTTAAACTGGTATCCTCATTACACAAAGCTATTATTTCCAAAGGTGGAACAGCTGTTGATAAAAGTAACCTGAGGGACCTTATAAAGTATTAAAACCCTTCCTCACAATGCCTATTTTTGAGATTTCAGTCAGGATGGTTGAGTTGTTTTGTTTTTCATGACTCCCGTATAAAACCAGCTGGCATCTATCTGTGTTTTTAACCAGGGACCAGTAATTTAGGTTCTCAGTCATGGTATTTTTTTTTAAGTAAAAATACCCATAACTTTGTTCCAAAACAAGAACAAAACCAGTTTTGTGTTGGTTAAAAAGCCACTTATGACCACTAGGTCAGTATATTTTTAAACTGTGCACCACTAACCAGCTGCAAACAATTAGCTGAAGCTAACATCTGTCAGAGTGGACCTAGTTGGCTCATCGGTTGCATCAACTTCCAAATTCTCTAAAACCCCTGACAGTGAATCTGTTGATTTCTGAATTCTATTAGGGCCAGAAAGTTAACGCAAGAATGTTATATGTGCTCCACATCTGCAGTTTTCCATGAACATCATTTGGCCTTGACCGATGGAAGTGCAGCTGTCTAAACTCAGCCTCAAGCCTACCAGACATGGACCAGGTCTGCATTTCCTTTGGAGCTTTTGGGCAACATCTGGTTCCAAAAATACTTGCCAATGTGAGTCCAAGCTGCCTTATCGCATTTGGACAATAAAACTGCCATAATCCAAATCTGACCCAGCTCATGACCTCTGGGCCACATAATACCAGTCAGTGCCATTACTGAGCTGTAAATGCCAAAAGATCTTTTTAGATCAAATGCCTCCAAGGAAAAACAGAGTAAAGTTGAGGAAAAAACATAAAAAACACTGGTGAAAGACAGCAGACAATTGTGAAATTAAAGAAAAAGAATATGGTGATGAAAATTGGTGGCTGATGGACGCTGAAGCATGATTGCGATCGCATGATCTGGAGTAACCAACCGTGGGTGCTGTCAGGGTGGGCGGAACAAAGTCAACTTACTCATCACCTCCAGTGATATCACCTCCATACTGCGACTTTCTGACTGGATTTAGGGCATGCTAACATGCAGCTAATCACAAGAGCTGCGTGCCTCAGACCCTTCCCAAGTGCGTAGCCGAAGCTGCATGAATGAATTAAGCTGATGGGTAAAGAGCCAAAGAGCATCTGTTTGGTTACCAAGAGTCTCGTGAGGGAGTTTGGGCTCAGCGGAGCCGGGCAGAGGGACGGTTTCCTGCTGGCTCTCGGGGGACACTGTGGAAACAACATCTTATAAGAGGAAGAAAGACGAGGAAAGAGGAAAAACACCAGGCCTCCTGGAGAGAAGATACTGCTGCCAAGGTTCCACTGATTAGGCCTTCAAAACATTTTCCTAAATCTGCATTTGTCCTCCAATCCAGCCAGCATGTCTGGCTACTTGGGTAAAGAGGGGACTTGGGCTTGAGATAAGAAAATGGCACGGGCTCCTTATGATTTCACTATTACGGACCTCAAATGGGAGTCCAAATACCTGGGGCCCATGAGGGATACAAATGGACTAAATGAAACTAGAAGTTTACATACAGTGTATAAAAAGACAAAACTTTTTTTTTGAGACATTGAATCATACTAAATAATCCCTTTTTTTTTTTTAAATTTAAAAAAAATTTTAGGATTACCAACTCATTTTTATTTTCTTAATGCCAGAATGATAAGAGATAAGTTAAAGTTTGGGTGCAAATGGGTTCAGTTAGACAGTGAACGATGGCATGACATACCACCAGATTTATTACACAGTAGCTTAAAGACATCAATTTTCTCTCGCATTACTCTGGCTTTGAGTAGATACAAATAATTTTGTAATTAATGTCAGGCTGTGAAAAAAGAAAGTTATGTGTCTTCTTATATAGTGTTTAACCCTCACTGCCTATGTTTCTGCCTATGCATCAACCCCAGGTCCTTTTGATCCAAACCCTTAAGACCTTGTGAGGGATATAAACCTCTGGTTTCAACTGTAAGCAGCTAGGCCCCACTTAGGGCTCTAGAGGAGGCATGGGAGTTTGCGGAAGGGGGATCCATTTTGCCTACTTGTAGTTCATATGAGGCCCACATATAAATTCTGGCTAGGAAATGAGAAAAAGGTGGGATGATATAGAAAATATATAAAAAAAAGATTGCGTAATTACTCTTCAATCTACTTTGATATCTGTAGAATATGAGGCATCTGGGATGGACCATGACCATCGAAACATGTGCTGACTAATGAGGACCCCAAGACTCTATATGAGTACCTGTGATCCTTTAATGCTACATGGTACCAATCAACATCAACATGTGTTCATTATTAAATATGCTAGCTTATGTATATAACACTGATTTATGTTTCCATTAGTATTTCAGAATATCCACATGTAAATGTCAACCATATTTTGGACACACCACAAAGACCTGACTGAGAAAAGAATATGGTGCTGCTACTCGAGTGCTCTGACAGCAATTTGATAAGAATAACTGCATTTTATTTATTTTTTCCAATAGCATCTTCCATATCATCCCAGCTTTGTGCAATTTGTAGTACTGCTTGCTGTCAGGATCAAAACTTTGAGGTGCTTTTTCCATCAGTGGAACCCTGCTCAGAAACTTCTGAAGTTTGAAAAGAAAAGAAAAAAACAAAACAAAACAAAAAAAAAAACATCCCTGCAGCCCTGAAAGGGAGAAAAAATAAAAACATAAAACAAGGAAGAGATATTCACCGAAGGTAGTGCGTGGTGATCCGGGGAAGCCGGGATTTTTGGGCACAGTGGGGAACCTAGGCCTGGTGCCGTTGTGAGGCGCTGCAAACAAGCCAACACTATGACGTCACTACTAAAAACTGGATTTCTGGATAGGATTGCTGCTTACAGAGTTTATATTAGCCATGATGTCACTTTTCTCCCTGTACATACCCAGAGTGCCATTAAACAGATGGGACAAATAAAACAGCTGAAACTGAATTCTAATTTTTTTTGTCTTTTTTAAAAAAAAAAAACTTTTTTTCACAAATCTTACCTGTACGAGGAGGAAAGAAGGCAGGAGGTTTCTGCAAGACAAAAACAAAACATATTGATTAAAATGAACAAAACCAAAGAATGTTCTCTAGCTACAAGTCTCACAGTGCATCAATGTAAAAATAACAAAACCAGAGGCTCTAATTCTCTGGAAAGTTTAAAATGTTTTACACCAATTCAGACATGAACCTAAAAGTGTGTTTATTTAATCACTTTACAAGCCCCACTGGTGCAGCATTATGAAGACTACAGAGGCAAATGGGTATTGCAGTATTTAGAAAGATACAGGTAAACAAATAAAACTACAATATAATAATAATGCTGACAATATTTAGAGTCTAATAAAAACTGACAGCAACATGTTCCTGTATTTCAGGGCCACAGATGCTAAATAGACTTACGTACCATTGGCTTTGCCAGAGGGTTATGCGGCTTATATGGTTTCTGGGCATTTTTATCTGTAAAATCCAGAAAGGATGGAAATCAGATCAGTGCAGAGAAAAGAACAGCCAGGTCAATCGTGGGATGTGACAAGCATAAGTTAAGTTTCAGGAGAGCAGGTTAGTTAGTTGAAAACTAACATCAAATCAATAACAGTGAAATGTACAAATGTTCTCTCTCTACAGGAAGTGGCATCCAGATCAGGAATCTTTCAAATAAGACTTACTGCCCATGTTGGTGTTGTGGATGACGGATTTGCTCCACGTGCTGCTCCGGTCGTCCTTGTTGGAGCGCACACCAAACTCATAAGGTGTGTTGGGTTTCAGGTTGTCGATGACTGTGTCACTAGTCGGGCATGTCTGGTAGATCCACTTCCTGTTCCTCTCCCTGTACCGGATGGTGTAAAATCTAAAGGAGAACAGAAGAGTCTTTAGCAGGAGCAAGGCAGATGCAGTCTTCCTAAAGGGTTTAGTTCTAGCGACTTGAAATTTAGTTTACAAACTGATGATTATATTGTATTGTATTGTATTGTATTGTATTGTATTGTATTGTATTGTATTGTATTATATTATATTATATTCAGCAGTAGAAAGTTGGGTGTGGTGTTCCTCAGGGTTTAGTTCTGGGGCCACTTCTACTATAATTTGCCACATTTTCTATAAAATTGTTTGATTAGATGCAGCAAAACAACCTGGAAACACACCATCAGGGCTTTTATAAGTCAACAAAGAAGCTGTTGTTCCATCATCTCATGAATTTTGCTGTCATTCAGGCAGGAATTACAGAGTGGCATTCCTCAAGGTTCTGTTGTTGAGCTTTTTGATTTTAAAACAACATGCAGACAAATTCTTTCTCTACAAAATCAGACGGTACAAAGCACCTGGGGATCAACAAACAGACCGGTATCCTCAGATATGAGATGTTTTTTTTTTAAAAGAAAAAAGAAAAGAAAGAAAGAAAAACTAAGCATTTTTTTCCAGCTAACATCATTATGAAACACTTAGAGCAACATCAAAAAAATTAAAAGAAGTTCACCTTGTGGGGAGATTTGGGGATGTTCAAGGGGATGATGCTAAAAGAACCATAATAATTTGTGTTTTCGTCCCATATTTATCAAAAATAAATTAGAGTTTAGTCTTAAGAATTAGAAGAAAAAAACTCCTCTAGATTTTCATTTTTCTGCTTTTTGTTAAAAAGTCCAGGCTTGAAATTTAACATTTAATCCCAAAATATATCACTTTATACACACATGTTAAATACACAGATCTCTGTTGCCAAAAAAAAAGAAAAGGCAAAAATTCTCTACTGAGGAGGTTGAGGGGCTACATATGTGGCTAATGTGATGGGACTGGCTCTAAAACAAAGTCACCATCCATCAAATTTCCATATGTTTGATCTCATTAATTTGACATCTGAGCTGTGAATCTGACCCACTTTCCTGTTAATCATACTAATTGGTCACTGCAGCTATTTGGGGGTTGTACTGGAGGAGTCAAAGCTGAGCAACCGTGAGCAGCTATTTTTACCACCAACCTGAAGGCTGTTAGTTTGGACTGCCAAGCCTAGAAGCGCTCGGAGACAAACATTACAGGTTGGTCTATACCCTAGCAGGCTGGAGTGCTAGCTAATGGCTGGCCTCCTGAATAAGTGATTCACAAGACAACTGTATCACCTTAAATTTAATATGCTTAAATGGTACCTCACAGTCATTCTAGTCAAATCAATTATTTCATACTTTGTTACTGAAACAAGAACTGCCACATTTTGCAGAGGGCTACTGTGGCCATCCTACGTCACTAGCCAGCCATGGTACAGCTAGGTGGCACAGCCAGGCTGCAGTAACAGTTGGACTGTAGCTAACAGAGTACAATCATTCTTATTTTATATATTATTTTTTGAACAGTTAATCACTCCTACAGACCACTGTGGGCTGTCTTGGGTTGACTAGGAAGGGTCAGAGGACAAAGGTAGCTCAGGCAAAGCACATGGTTAAAGGCTAGTACAGACTAGGGGCAAATAGCTGCCTGTTAAGCTGCAGTGACCACCTAGCCAGAAAGCAGCTAGCCTCTGCCCTCCAACTAGAGATGGATAGCCCCAGATCGCCAGCACTCCTTGTGTCAGACATCGCTACTCAAATGAGATCTGAGATAAGGATGGGTGGAAAGATTTAATGCCATCTACTATTACCGAAAGTCAGCATTTGTTAGCATCATGCGTTAGCATAAGTTCAGCTTAGATAAGATAGCAATCCTGTTACTAACATAAGGTTCCTATGTTCCAATCAACTGCTAAGCTTGTTTGTGCTGCTCATTTGCCTATTTTTTGGATCAGAGTTGACCAGTGTTGGGCAGAGCCAGCTCCTCCAAGATGGTGTCTATATCTCCAAAAGAAAGGACTCTAAATCTACACCTCAGAAACCTGTCAGTATTATCACAAAAGAGTTCTCTTTAGACTAACACGCCATTCACATAAACACTTTGTTCAGCCTCTGTAGGACCTTTATTGCGCTTCACTGTTGTGTTAATGTCACAGGAGGTGGAATGGAGTAACTTTTCCTTCCATCTCTTTGAAAATAGATAAGTAAGTGTCTTTATAACACCATCTTTCTGTGACTCTGTAGACTAATCTGCCCCCTTTTGGTCTGGAGTAATATTGTTACGTAATGTTTGTCTAATAAGTGTTGCTTTTCCTCCTGCTTTAGGACTGTTTTATGCTTCTGAACAATGGCATCACTGTGCCATATGGGTAAGCCCTACGCTGAAAGCTATGCTGGAGCCTGAAATGCACTTCTCTGCAAATGTAATTTCTCGTTGCATCAACACAACGCAACAAATATGATTGATCCACATGGTAGATATGCTCTTCCTCTTCCTCTGCTATGTTTTTTCATCTTTTACAAGACAGGGTAGAACAACGATTTTTTTGCAATGTCTGCATTTATCAGCACCAACTCACATAAAATACACCTGCAAAAGAAAGTTCAGGTTTGCAATTTGATTGTGAAATTACAGAGTGTCTCACACACAAAGCGCAAGTATAAAGTAAAAAAGGCAAAGTTGTTGTAGGCCCTGTATAAAGCCCACTTGTGTATCTTCTACACTGAAGCATAAATCAGGCTTTATTATTACCACTGAAGTCTCAGTCTGCTTGTGTCATTTGAAATCTTGGCCAACAAAACCTCCACCACAAATATTTGTAGTAGGATTTAGACTCTGAGTAAATGTACTGCAGAACCAAAACAAAGAGCCCAACCAAACTTTAGAGCTGCAGAGGGCAGCTTTTATACAAAACAGACATGAATGTATTCATTGGTGCAATTAAAAACAAAATAAAGGGCTGATATATTTAAGAAAAAAAAGTCTTTTAAGTTGTTTTTTTTTTTTTTTTGTTTGAAGGACTTATTGTTGGAAAAATCTGCTCCCTGAGGGTATTGTGATGTTTTGAACCTGTCGCTGCATCACCATATGACTCTGATGGATCTGCTAAATAACCCATTACTGTTTTAAAACTGTGGTTGCACCCCTGTCGAGTCTGAAAGTCTGCATCTTTTCGAGTTTTCACTGAGGGTGTCAGGTTAACAATGACAAACTCAGTCCAGCAGCAGCCGTGTGGTTTCTCTCTGGCTGCCTGTCACCATCGTGACCTCAGTGTGGAAACAACGTCCACCATTAGATGTTGTTAATTCTGGCCGCCGCGCCACCCCTTCTCCACTTTCTCCCCCTCCAGTTGTGTTTTTTAGAGCAGGGATCCAAAAAATCTGAGGCAGCTGCCAAACACTGCGCAGAAGGAGCTGACGTTAGCTTTTAATAAGACACCCAGAGCAGTGGAGAATGGCTGGGTCAACCTTTCCGATGGTTTGTCCAACTCCTGTGACAGGGAAGGAAAAATGTGCGTTGCAGAATGCAGAAGAAAGTCCGTGTAAGATCTCTCAGCACAGCTGAAATGATTCCAACAAAACAGCAATAGAGATTTCAGGATCGTAATTCATCATCCTGAATGGACGGAGTCGATTTAAAGGACTCAAAATGTCCTTAGGTACCCATGAAACACAGGTTTATAACTGCTTTTATTATGCATCTGTGACATGTGAGAGGTTAGGTTTTACCAGCCAGCAGTTAAACCTGTCTTTGCCTGTCTTTGTTGTCACAATATGATCAGTTTCCTGGACAGTTTCCTCTTTAGTGACAAGGAATAGAAATCAAAGAATCCCTGAGAGATCAACAGGTGAACCAAGATGATGAGGTGCATAGAGCTTAAAGGTCCCATGTTACATTTTTCCTGAGTTTAAAAATACAAAATTATTTTAAACTGTCAAATACCCAGTTTTCACTCGGTCTGCTAATCATTCTAAGAGATGAATGATTGAGTACGCGGTAAATAAAAGTTTTGAAAGAGCAGTCATACCAGGAACTCCCAAAGATTATCCCTTTTAAAATAACTTTCTGCTTCCACAAGCATTAATTACATCTGTGGATTGGTCCTACAAACTCCAAGCAAAGATCAACCCAGACCATGCCTTTATGCCAAGGGGCAACCGATGGTGTTCTGGGTTGACATCCAAATAAGTGCTGCCAGAAATGAGGATTAGCAGAGTGCCAGGACCAACAGCCACTGGGCTTGCAACTCATGGATGTATGCCAGTAGGCTCTCCCAACTGGCAGTTCACTGTTTGAGCAGCAGGCCAAGGAATGAACCAAGTATTTTATTTAGCAGCATAGTTTAGCAAAAGCTAAGCATAACCTATGAAGATCAGTAAGAACCTGGGTGTCATGATGTGTGACCAGTGGTTCCTCAATGCGGAACAAGGTACTGGTAGCTACAAGAACAGAGTCAACCTCTCTATATTCATTAAGCTTTTGAAAACTCTCTTCTTCCAAGAATACCTTTTGACCTAGCTGCACCCTCTCTAACTTCCAAACTCACACTTGAATTGCATCGTAGCTGCACTTACCCGTATGATGGACTCGCCAAATACTGACTGAACTTCTCTTACTCTGTAACATTACTATGTTACTGTGGCTTGATTTTATTTTTTTCTGCTGTAAGTCACTTTGGATAAAAGCATCTGCTAAATGTAAAGTAATATAAGCTAGCCACGCTAAACTAGCTAACTTGATGTAACTGAACTAAAGTCAGGATATTCCAGTCAGTTTCCTTTCACCCATTTGCAACATGACACCACACAGTATTTAATAAAAGAGTCTTAAAAAGCACTCTCCAGAAACCTATGGATGAGTCACATGGGGTCCAGTTCTTCTTTTACAGCCTACAATCTATCTCCACGTGGTTTAAACCCCATCCCCCTTAGACCAAATTCTGCTCAATAAGACGCAATTTCTGTCTGACTTTGCCACCACAGCATGTGGCTGTCAGTAATGTGTCTGTATCTCACAAACAAGGTGCCTATAGAAGCACACAGGAAATAGAGGATTTAGACTGAACAATCTAAGAGACCCAGAGAGTTTAAAGGGAGCATGTAAAGATACTTACCCGTCCTCCAGACACTCGTTCATGATGTTCCCTTCATAGGGTGTTTTCAGGTGGTTTCCCCAGGACAGGAGCACCGCCGTTGGGCTGACAGACCCAATCACCAGATGGAGTGGTTTGTCCAGGTTCACCTTACCTGTGGGAACATGTCTCCACATGTGAGACTCCCTATGAGTCAAAATGGCTGCCTGAAACTGGCAGGACACCACCAACATACCTGTGCAGTGCTTTTTCACATCGTTGGCAGGGATTGGCTGGACAGCCACCAGGTACTTGGGTTCTGCATCTGAAACAAAGTATGGACTTAAGTCAGTGTTAAGACTGATTTAGATTTGGTTTCAAGGTCCAAAAGCAGTTTAACCCCTCCCTTACAAAGCCATCCACATATCCATGACTATGGGAGAGACTGTGCAGAAGTTAGTTTTTATGTAACTCATTAGGTAAAATTATTTAGAACAACAAATGAATGCATTTTATGCATATCTTCAGTGACAACTGTACTTCATTCTATGGTGACACCACTCACCACTTTCAGAGAAAGACACCTCTAAGCTGTGAATTAAGACCTAAGAAAGCATATTTTCTATTTCAATATTTTCATTTTTAAGTATAATATGGCTTGTTGTAGTTAGGCTAAACCAGGACATCATAAATCAGCAGAACTCCACCACAGGTGCTTTTTAGACTAGCAGCACTGTAGCGCTGTCTGAAACACAAGCGCATCCCAACTGATCTCCGGGAGGCTGAAACATGTGAGGAATGCTGGACTTTGTTATGGAAACGTGCAGCCACGAGGGTGATGATGTCATGGCCACCCTCCTCCCCAGCCTCCAGGACAGAAAGCAGACGCACACATGTAAACGATTAGCGATACAGAGAGAATTTCTCTGCAGAAACATGACGACGATCCACACGTGAAAACACTCACGGCTCCCTCCATAATAATCTGCTTCTGCTTCTCTTCTCTCTGTTCTAAGTGGAGCTCTGTTTCCACAGACTCTTCTGACTTCACATTAAATCACTTTAACAAAGAGCAGAGTCCCACAGGAAACGACAAATTAAAGACGAATTAAAAAGACACCTCTGAAAATACTCAAATCTTCAGAGACTGTGACTCAAACATGGCTATAAATCAACTACAGTGTTTGGTTTTTACTTACAGAAGATACAGAAATGCATGCTGAGTATCACTGAAAAAGGCTTTCATTTTTGTTTTCATTGTTTTATTAAATTAAAACTAATTATAAAGCTGAAAAGCACCATAAAACAACAGGCTGCGCCATAAGTTAGCTATCTTAGGTTAGCTCAGTGCATGCTAACAAATCTTATTGTGCAGTCATTTTGGCTGAATCTGTCTAAATGTCTTTGTTTAAGATATTTTTTCATGTGCAACATCTGAAATGTGGACTGCTAGAGCCAAGATGACATCTGTCGGAGCTTCTGGTTGTTGGTATTTAAGGTATATTCAGCTGTCATTTTGGCTTGATCTTTGATCGGTGTTGTGGCCTTCTCCCCCACAGCCTTTGATCCTTTCTCATCAATACACAGGACATTTTATGTAATAAGCCAAGAAAAAATACTAAATTGTATTTTAGTACTTGTTACAATTTGATATGAATGTTTGTGATAGTGCTCTATTGACATAAATCTCATATTAGTCATATTAGCCCCCCCCCCCGTCCCCGTCTATCCCGTCATGTAGCTGAAGTGCAATTACCCTAGCAACAAATGTCCGCCGTAGCAGGTCCTTGTGTCAGATGTTATTGTAGTATTAGCATCTGAGACAAGGACGTAATATTACATCATGTGTTGTCAATCAGTAGTAATTCAGCTTCAATGTGAGGATGATTTGTGAGTTTTTCATTATTTTTTTTAAGGTATTTTTTTTCTCTAGTGGCTTGTACTGACTGAGCAGACAGGAAACCAGGGCTGAGAGACAGATAGAGGAGAAGACATGCATTAAAGCATCACAGGCCAGGTCTCAAACCAGCAACTGTTGCAGGACTGCAGCCTCTGTATATGAGTCATCTGCTCTAACCAGTGAGCTTTTCACTGGCCCTAGTTGTGAGTTTTTAATTAAAGGTGAGCTGAGAACTCCTCTGATGACAGAAAGAGCTCTCAGGAACGTCTCCAGTCAATAAAAGCTTTCCTCTTGGTTATTAACCGTCCCCGGAGACCTCTTTACGTGACGGATGAGCGTGAAGCACCAGCTGCAGCTCAT
Source organism: Arrhamphus sclerolepis (assembly GCA_037176975.1). Lineage (NCBI taxonomy): Eukaryota > Metazoa > Chordata > Actinopteri > Beloniformes > Hemiramphidae > Arrhamphus > Arrhamphus sclerolepis. Next base: position 13,737 of record JBAMYA010040688.1, on the reverse strand, counting down.
CCTTGTCTTCGGTCTGGACACGGTCCATCACAACGGCAGTTTATTTACGATCACACGGAAACGGAGGAGCTGCTTGCAGCTTTCAAACAGCACCTGCATTTCCACTCCATAAGCCACAAATGTGTGATTATCATCTCAACAGTACGATGAAGTTTTCAGTATCTGGCAGAATTCTTTTAAGGAAAAAAAAAGAATTTTCACAGATGACAATGGGCTGTTTGTTTTTCCATCCAGAAAATGTCCTGGAGCTATTTTCCCTAAAACAAACTCAGCACGGCTTTGTTAGTCTTTCAGGAGGCTTCATTCATCACTCCAGACACGAACCTGCCCCTCCCCTGCACTACTTATCTTGTGCATTTTTTAAAAACTCTGCATGTCTTTAAGAACTTTCCTTCAGGGTAAAGCAGAGAAACAACAGTTTCTCCACAGAGGAAGCAGAAAAGCCTCCCTGAAGCCACATTTATGTATCATGTGGCAGTAAAACCCAAAACCCTGAAACCACCGGCAGTGTCGGATTTGAAGAGTCAACACTGTGGTCTTTCGTCGTGCCGCTCGAGCGGCTGATGGATGACCTTTCTTCAGAGGAGTGTTAAGAGCCACTCTGTTGCCTAAGCCCTGCCCACACACTATGATTATCATCAGGAGAGGCGAGTGATATAATTGGAGAAGGACATTGAATTAAATGTCTCAGAGGGAACTGATAGTCTCCAGGTGGTCATCATCGACCTTCTGGGTTTCATTTATGAGTAGAAAGGAACGTAAACATGGCAGTGAAGACTGTTATGTTGGATTTCTACCAGCAGAACTCAAAAATGCAGTTCAGTGCTGAAAAGAAAAAGAAAGAACAAAACATAGGTTGCAATTAAATTAAATAATCTGAGGGCATCTGGGTTGTTTTGATCTACTCAACAATGTTCAGCAAAGGGAACCCAGTACTGAAGGTAGAGTAAAAACATTTTCACTCACAGAAATCATGACTAAACATTGGTGCTACACACTAAATGAACTCCAGTGAGTACCATCACTAGTGACCAGCTGCTCATCATACATCTTCAAACAAGGAGATAACCATGTGATTCCTGCATGATCTTGAATCTTTTGTGAAAACTCTTATAAATCCCACACAGCTCTGGTGAACGCTTCACTTCTGACCCACAGCAGAGCTTTACAGTGAGACTGCATGGGTCCACAATCAGAAACCAGGAAACACAGGTCCTAGTTATGGAACTGCATTTTAGTCAAAAAGGGATAGCTCCAATAAACAGATTCACATGTGCAATTTTTTATTGCACGTGCGTAAACTCTGGGCAATGCATTTCATTGCATGAGTGGAGCACATAAATTTAACAGTCAAGAGAAAAAAAAGATGTTTTAAGTGCTTGTTCGGTTTTTCCAGCGTCTCTCGCTCGCAGCTGTTTTTTCCTCGCACGTATATCAGAACTTTGTCTGGAGGTGGAGCAAGTTTTGACACTTTAGAGCCGGAGACAGGCCCTTGTATGATTGGTCATATTCTACACGAGCTGCAACCGTCCCACTTCTGGCTTGACGCCCAATAAAGAAATACCTTTTGTTGCAGTTCCACAACTGACCACTAGGTGCTGGCTCCAAAACAGAGCAAATCCCCATTGGCTGCCACATTAAAAATGCCAACTTTGAAGCAGAATTAAACATATTTACAGCCTGGTACAAAAATTGTTCTTTGTCTCTGTAGTTAGAGCTTGAATCCATGACAAATGTGCAGGTGGTGAATATTTTTGTACCACATCAGATAAATTTATATAAAGCAATGAAGCTGACCAATCAGATGTGCAGATTCATTTGAAGTGCTTGGAAGAGTTGACTCTGCCATCAGCTTTCACAGCTTTGTCTGGAAGTGACTGTTGAAGACCTCCATTCATGTTCAACTGACAATCAAAAATCCAAAAATTAAAAAGTGACTGGTTGTTTCTGAATCAAATACCAAAAACAAGTAAGTCAGGTACTACTCTATACGTAGGGTACTAGTGGAGCTTTGCTGTGAGAACTTGAATGGTACTGGGTGACTCCTGAAGTGACGTGGATTTGTAAACATTCGTGAGCACATTCTGTTGACTGTGAAGATTCCCTAGAGGTGTCAATCATCCTAATCCATAAAGCTGTGCCTGAGATATGGCCTTGTCAAAAAGTCAGTCTGAACATTCCTCTCTAAAACCTCTCTGACACAACATGAAAATCAATCTTGGTACAGTCAATGATGAGATGTTCTAGAATAGATTTCTGCTGTATTCTATGTACTTCATTATAATCTTCTGATGTCGTCAGAACAGATTAAGTTAAGAAATAATCAAGTCTGGAATAATCCCCTCATCCTCCAATGAAGGACGAGTCTCAGCAGGTTTGCTGTCAGCGCTCCACGCTCCACGGTCCATGGTAGTCACTCCACCATCACAATTTTTAGTGGCTCCTCTTTGCAAAGTTGGCCAGGCTTCACAAGATGGATCAGAACCACCTGCTGCTGCTCAAAGCTTCTCACGTTCTACTTTTCCCACCAGGATTTCTGCAGAAACTGGCTGTTTCCCACCAGTACAATCACTGCATAGCGAGTCCCACATCAAACTGCTCTAAAAGTTTACTGCTCAGAAATAACCAGTGTGGAGGATTCGAAACAGATGCATCTACTGGTCCAGGGAACTTATTTCACCGAGGAAGAAGAGGACAGGTGAACCTTCTTCAAGTCCTACAAAATGATAATTTCCTGGAAACTCTTGAGGAATTTGCTGTTTAACTGTAAATGTAAGATGTTGGTCACAGCAGGAAATGAGCTGTTAGAAACATTTCCATGTTGATGATCTTGAATTAGAACAAATATGGGACAATGTAGAAAATGCAAATAAAACTTTAAAAAAACTAGCAGAGATGATGGAGCCCTCATTCTTTAAGGGTTCAGAGGGAAGGAGGACGGACTTCCTGTTAGATCAAGGGAGTGGACCAGCTATTTTGATGCCATTTTGTTACCAAGGTCTTTAAAGTAGACAAAATATTTGAGATTGAAAAGATGAATCCTATTGGAGAAGTTTGTGAAGTAACAATGTGTGAAAAATGCTAATGTTGCCATTTTGTGGAGGTGGTAGACATTGCATTGGATTTATAGTGTGGATTGACAGACTTTTTTTTTTCATCTTGAGGAGGCACCTACTGTATGTGCACCAAATTTTGTGCATGAAGATAAAACACAGACATTAGATGCTCAGAGAGGTAATTTAATTTAGTTAGGAGGTGAAAGCAAAGTTGAGGCACAAATAGGATCTCCACTTTAAATGCATAACGAAACATTAAAATGTTGCGTTAACCTTTTCCAGAAGCGATATCTCTGGGCTCAGAGGCATCTGGAATGGACCATCAAACCGTAAAAACATGTTTGTCAGATTAAAAAGAACAACTAAAACTCTCCATCACCTCATATTTTCAATATCTGAACACCCTTTAGGGGTTCAGAGAATGAACATAAATATTACAAAATGGCAAAAATCCAATCTTCTTCTGATCTGGGGTTATAAATACGTAGAGCTCTTACCTAACTCGGTTTCGTAGGGCTGTCCGTTCTCAGGCAGCTGGATGAACTGTTTGGAGAACATGCTGCTGCCGTAACCCAGGATGTAGCCTTCCAGCTTTGTGTCTGGACTCGGGCGCACAAACTTCATAACGATGGTGTCGCCGGTGGCATTGATCCGAACCTTCATGTTCTGACGACGCACTGAGGAAGAGAAGAAGAAAGACGTGATGGAACAACTGAAGGATAAAAAGTGAGAAAAACAGTTTCAGTGAGTTTAATTAATGAGATCCCAACAGCTTTCACCCACAGTTAAGTGAAAAACATGAACACCAATATAGCAATGGCAAAGCTATATTCAGACTGATTTTCAGGACATTTATTACATTGCAAGAGATACATAAGATACGATCTGCTTGTTCTTTCCAAGGCGGAAGCATCTGGCTTTTGCAGCTCCAAAAGTTAAGTTAATCCTTAATTTTTATGTGCTTCATCAGGTGAAATTATATTAAAATTCTGAGGCAACTGGGTGGACATGTTCTTGCTACAGACCTGCTCATTAATGGCCACTGGGAGGAGTCATATAGTCCTTCCTGGTTCTGTAGTCCACATGGTTGCTATGGTAATCTACAGGCAGGAAAACATAATGGCTCTGCTACAGTCCCATAATGTTTATGTGGAGCCACGGCTGGATGGATGGATGCTCTGATTGGTCAGCCAGTCCTTCATTCTTTGACGAACATCCATGGTATTGATTAAGCACGTGTGCTTAATTGTATTGTCAGAGTAAATAAATAAAATCAAATAAAAATCAGCAGCTTATTCAGCAGAAAAGTCCAGAGTGTAATGTTGCACTGAAAATCCAACACATCACTGTCATGTGACCTCGACATAATGAGTTGTTGCAGACAAAAATCTGCAAACAACTTGCGCGATTTTGAAAAACGCTTTACAGAGAAACATCTAGAAGGCCTCTAGAATTTTCCTCCTTGTTGCCACATTTGGATCTGTAGAGGTCAAACCAACCATCAACATAGCCATATCAAGGTTGAAGCCTTCCCATAACTCTGAAAAGTTGCAGTTCCTTGAAAGACCACTAGGAGCCTGCGCCATAACAACAAATCAGTTGACCTTTGCGTCAAAATGTAGAATACAGTAGAATTAAACATATTTACAATCTGGTGCAAAATGTTATTTTGTCTCTACGTGGCACAAAACACTAGATAAAATATAACAAATACAAAATTCTAGGTGAAAATGACGATGCTAGTGAAACTATATGTCCATACAGCAACATATTTTTAGTTGAAAAACGTAATCTTGTTTTAGTTCTCAAAGGCGTTCAAGCGTTTGCTTCAGCGCAGTAACAAGTTGAAAAACACTGAAAATTGGCAAATAATTGGTAAGTCTAGATAGATGGAAAAAAATAAAGAGCCAAGAACAAGAAAAGAGACTCATAAATTAAAGTGAACATTGCTAGCAGAGTGCAATATATTTATAGATAGATTTTTTTGTGAAAGAGAAAGTTAAAAGCTGGTTATTGATGCTTGTTTTAAAAGTAGCTTTGTAATTTTAAGATTTCACTCCATAATTAAGGCATGATTGTAACAAATTTAAGAGTAGACTATAGATAATAAGTAAACTGTATTTAAAACAATTTGAATATAAACATATTTCCAGATGTAAGATTTTAAATCTTGACAGGAACAGAACAATACAGTTTTATATAGTTGTAGATTTTTACATCCATGATCCTAACTGTACGGAGATTAATGTTAATGAATCATATCAGGTAAGTTGATATAAAGCTTCAAATTTATGATGGCTAACATAGCCAATGGCTAGGTCTTAATCATTTGGCTACTTGGAATTGATCATAGCTTCTGAGCTGTGATGAGAGCATATTCGTCTCTATTTAAAGAGAATTTTGTAGCTTTATTGTGCTTGTCTGTTGTTTTATTTTGTTTGTTTTATTTTATTATGTGAGTTGGTCTGGAAGGTTCAGATTGTTTTAACTGTGTGTCATTTCTGGATTTCTCTGGATGTCCGCCAGCAGCTCCCACTTCCTCCAGTGTGGCTCAGCAGAAAGAACTTAACAGAAAGAACTGGGAGAGGGATCATTTCAGGACCCTTCCATGCATAAATAAGCTGGGACCTGCAGTCAATCATCCTTGCCACAGGCGGTTAGGGTGGGCTTATCCAACTGCAACACATCTATCGCCTGGCAACCGGCAGGTCCCAGCAGACCTTCTCTAGTTCATGTTTCAGCTGTGGCACCATTCGTTTCAGACATTGTTTCGGTGCAGAGATTTCAAATGAGGATGACAGATTTGATCAAAATGAATATGAAGTAACATTTTTATTATTATTAATAGTAGTATTTCCTGTCTCCTTCATCTATAACTGAGTTCTGGTCAAGGTTTCTTCCCAAGAGGGAGTTTTTTTCTTGCCACTGTTAATTTAATTGAATATTATAGCCTATGAGAGTACTCAAAAAATGTGTCTATTTTTTTTATCTGCTAGGTAGCACAACCAGTCATCAGTATATGAGAGCTGTAGGTTCTCTGATGTCACAGAGGGTTTTGTCTAGTTCTTCATATACAGCCTTTGGTTCAGACCCGACGTCACGGCACACGTTTTAACTTTAACGAGGCCAAAGTGTTTCATTTTCTCTGGAACTATAAAGCCTTTTACGTGAAAAACCCACAGCTGGGATGGTCCACAGACATGAGGAGTCACCACCACCGCTGGAGAACCAACATTCAGGAAACATCTGAACAGTCTGGACGTTCCCAGTTTACTGCACACTGAAGCAGGTTTACCAGAATAAAACCTTCCATCCATCCATCATCTATACAAGGTCACGGGGTCTGCTGGAGCCTATCCCAGCTCACTTTGGGCGAAAGGCAGAGGTACCAGAATACAACCTTCAAGCTTAATGTTCAGACTCCAGAATCACCAACAGTCGTCACGCGTCTGCTTGGTTTTCCACCTCCTGACTTCCCGTCGTTAAAATGACGACTTGTTTGTCGCTTCTCTGCTCAGATCTGACACCTCAACATCGTCTGGAACGCCTTCATGCGGCTTCCACAGTCTGCTCCGAGCTAATTAACGAAACGAGCTCCGGATGTGGGCTGATGTCGTCCATGTGAAGCTGCAAAGAAACTGAAAGAATCAGACGTGGAGGAGGAGCTTCTGCGGTTTCCTCCAAAGTTTCCATCACATAGGCACCAGGAGAGTTTACACTAGGGTTTACAGGGTTTCACTAGAGATGTTGCAAGCGCCCCCTGCAGGCCACAATAGTGTATTTTTCTGAATCCTCAATTCAGATGAGATCAGAGATTTTACACCAAACTGGACAGATCTGGAAGTTTGTCCTCAAAGACCTGAAAACTTGTTTTTTTCTGGGTTCTTGAAGATGAACCCACAAAAACAAGTCCATTGGTGTTTGAGTCAAACCTTTGAGAATGACTGCGTCCTGGAGGAGAGCTGAGTGGAAGAAAGATAATGACAAAAACAGAGCAGGTCATGTGACGGTCTTCATCCAATGGGAGCAGATCTTCAGGCCTTTTAGACAAACTGTTTATGACTGAAACCACTTCACATCTGCAGCTGAAAACAGTAACCTGATAAAATGGGTATTTTTGTCACAAATAAACCTCCATATCTGACAGGAAGACCAGGGCTGGTCTCAGCATGCCTCTCTCTTTCTCTGCTGTTACCGACAGTCTCTCGGCCGATGAGTTAATCCCTTCTGAGCCTTCACATCAGACCACCGTGACACTCGGACTGTTCCTCTGTCTGTCATCTAACTTTTTTTTAAAAAACCTCCAAAAAACAACAGTTTACATCAGGAATTAGCCCTGTCTCCACCTGGACGAGCAGAAAACAGGCTGGAAGGATCCCCAAACGGTCCCAGCCGGACCCTTTACTCAAGCCAAACCTCTTGACTCAGCAAAAGCAGAAATAAAGGTGGACAGAACCGGACCGGCACCTGCAGCACGGCTGCTTCCTCACAGGTTAAACCAGAACGTCGGAACGTTCCTTGGAGCTCCACCGCAGGTCTGCTGTGAGAAGAAGACCTCAACGAAGACCAGCAAACCCACAGAACCACCTGAACTCATGTTTTGGAGGTTTTTTTCAGATTCCAGTGAAGCCCTTCAGCTCCAGCTGTTGGACTTCTCATTTCTTACTATTTACTTTCACTTTCAGCAAATTTCATTCCATCATTTCATGTTTTTACCACATTTATACATTTAATAAATTATTTTACAATCCATTCATATTAATCACTACCCTCCTTCTCAGCATTGTTTTCATTTGTACCACTTTTATTTTTGCCATATTTTCCATAAACTCCCATTTAATTCTAAGCATCTGCTTCCACCCTGAAAGATTCACCAGCTTTTTTTTTTTTGGAACTGACATGTCAACATCCACATCTCATCTTCCTCTGATCCAGCTGTCACTACTTCTATCCACCACTCCATCATCAGATACTGAAGCTTTCTTCCCTCATTTTTCTGCATGTTTATCTCAGCTTATTCCTTCATAATAATCACTTTTTTATTCACCTTTTGGTCTCATTTTCCTGAAACTCCTCAATCAAACTGAACTGTCTACTTCCATTCTTATTTACTATGTTTTAAATGTCTTTATCTTTATTCTGGCTATTTGTCCACCAGTTTTCCAGTTAATTCTAACTATCTTCTCCATTTGATTGACTTTACATTTAGCTTTTTTTCTCTACTTTTCACATTTTTTTAAATCTCAGTCTTCTTCCATTTATTCCACTTTGATAATCTATTACTCAACATTTTTGTCCCATTTTCTTTCACTTCTGGAGACTTTCTTTTTGTTTTTAATTTTCTTCATGTGTATCTGAGTGTTTTTCTTTTATTTGCTCCATCGTTTTCCTGGTTCATTTTATCCAACTCCACATTAAAGTATTTGGTTTTTAAACTTTTCTGTGTTCACCTGTGCGTTGTTCCTTATTTTTTATGGATTCTAACCACCTGCTCTCACCATAAAACACTAAGTTTTGAAGCTTCTTGGGTCACTATTGTGTCCATTTTCATAAACCTGTCAGTTAATGCATTTTTATCTCGGGATTGTTCTTCAATTTATTTCAGTTTTTGCTCAAAATGTTGCTATAACTCCCCTCTTATTCCTATTTACATCCATCCTAAAATGTCTTGGATTGGGTTTTTTTTTTTAAATTGTTGCCTTTTTTTTTTTTTTTTGCTCCATTTTCTGTCAGAATTGTATTTTTCTCTTTGTCATGCCTTTGTACCTGCTCTTTCTTTGAGTATGATTTTTCATCTTGCATCCTTACTTTCAGCTCATTCTGTTTCCATTCTACCTCTTTGAGCCCTGACTCTGTCTATCTGATCATTCTCCTCAGCTTCTCTGCATCTTCCTGTCCAACCGCTGCATGCACGCTGTGTTTTCTTTTTGCTGCACTTGCCTCTGACCCTCTGCGCCGGGATGCCGTTGAGGAGAATTGTCCCTCCGAGCAGCAGCAGCAGGACTCTGAGGAGGAGAGCACTGGCGGCCATGACCTCTCACAGCTTCAGCTTCCAAGAGACAACGATGAGGATGAGGATGAAGATGAAGATGAGGATGATGTGGATGGAGGAGCAACCAGGAGCTGGACAACTTCACTAAGTCTCTCTGCCGGTGGCGGGTCGTGGATCTTAGGACTTGTTCAGCAGTCGGACGTCCTCGCTGTGGAGAGGACAACCACTGAAACATCTGCATCTATAGGCTCTGCAGGTGGGCGGGGCATGGACGACCCTCTACAGGTGGGCGGGGTTCGGACGACCAACCACAAGCTTTCTCCCTCTCTCCCTCCTCTCATTACTCTCTCCCCTCCTCTTCTTCTTTCTGGACCTCAAACATGATTTTTTTTCTCCTCTGCTTGACTGAGATTGTTCATACTGTACACCTCCTCCTCCTCCGCCCGCTCGTCTTTCTTCACTTGTTTTTTTTTTTTCTAAAGTTTTGTTTTGGAGGCCAGTCCTGCTGCAGGACACTCTGTACTCAGCCGCGGAGGACAGAAGTCTGACAGAAACACCAGAAAAATCTGTCGTCTCTTCTCTGATTCTGACACCAAACGGCTCTCACTTTACTGGAAAGATTTTCTGGAAAACTTCCCTCAATTTCATGCAGAATAAGTCAAAGTAAAAGTAAAAGTCACGTTTCAGTGTTTGGAGGTTTTTGCGCTTGTTTCGCAGACAGATGTTACTGTCTTACCTGAGGTTTAGAGCCTGACATAAAATAGTCACATGACCTGAATCCTCATTAGCTCCCGTGGCAGCTGAATCGATTTATTCAATTTTATTTATAAAGCGTCTATCATAACATCTCTCGACACTTCTCAGAAACCCAGAACGTGACCCCCGAGCACATGGCAAAGCCTAACAGTGGCAAAACAAAACAAAAAAAAAACAAAACTCTGTTTTTGGATGAAACCTTGAGCAGGACCTGGTTCAATTATAGAGGGGACCCTCCAGCTGATAACCAGCTGGGTAGAGGAAGACATGAGGAGGAGACAGGACAGGGAGGATGAAACTGGAGGAGAAGCACAAAAATATACAACATCTGACACAAAAATATACAAATATCTGGTGTAAAATATATAAATATGTGGTGGTTGGAGGGTTGGACTGCAGGTCGGTCATGTTAGTTGGTAGCCTTCAGCAGTGTCATCTCGTCGATAGCCGGCACCTGAAGGTTAGCTTGAACCAGTTGATGTGACCCCAAAAAAGGTCACATCGACCACTAGAGGCCTCTTTTCCTGCATGTTTGACCCTGGAAAGATAAATGCACAAACCCTCTGTGATGGTATTTCTAATAACTCCAGCCTCAGTTAATCCAAGTCTGGGCAAATGGGTGGAATGGACAAGCAACTGGTTTGAAGACACTCTCTCGCTAATCCATGACGCCACAGTAGCTCACATCCATGGGGGCTGCACCAAAGTGAGGATTTGATGCTCTGTTGGGCCCCTTAGCGAGACTATTTTTATTAATTGCCATTACACAAATTATGAATGAAATACAGTGAATTGGGATGAATTGGAAAAATATTTGGACTTAATTGGGATACATTTCACTTTGTAAATTTAAGAGTGCTTTCTGTATAAAGTACTTTGAGATGACTTTGTTGTGAACTGTACAAGTAAAGTGAAATGAATTGAACTGAATTCTGATCAAATCCGTCCTCTGTTTCTGATGTACCATCTGAAACGAGGACCGCCACAGATCCAACATAGCTACCTCGGTTCACTTACGTCAAGAACGTGATTGGCAAGGCTAGCCTTATGAAGATGTCCCAGATAAGTATGAACGGATAATCTGTAACATCACCAACAGATGTGACATTTGAAGCCTCTTTTGTCTCTTTTTCCTCTCACTGCACGGCACTATTTTGAAAAGGAGCTCAGAAACCAGCTTAAACACGTCCACCAGTCACATTTAGCTATTTTAGCTTGGCGGGCTTAACTTATGTTGACGCAGGATGATAAATAATAGAACTTTACATACATTTTGACCTTAATCCGTGTCACTACTGAAACAGCATCCGAACCAAGTACCATCAGAGCTTAAACGAGGACGACAGACTATTCTCCGCTGCACACATGTGTTGCAGTCTGGCAAGTAAGCTACCTCAAGTCGTTTTGGCTCCTGCAGGCCTTGTTTCAGATGTTATTTCAGAATAACATCTGAAGTAAAGCCTGGTTTATGCGTGTGTATTGATATCAGACCTATGTACTTGTTTGTGGCTTTATATGTAGCTTTTTTAACCTTTGGTTCATATTTTGTGGTTTTTGTGTTCATAACTAAAGAACACAACAACGATTAAATGTCTATGTGGTCATTTTCTGCCTCTTTTCAGTCATTTTATGTATCCTCTGCTTGTTTTCCACCAGGAGAAGATGAACAGAACTGTCAAACCTCAGAGACAGCTGTTGTTCAGTGATCTGCTCATGTTTTGAGGACAGAAACATGAGAATGGTATCTGATCAAGCCAAGACTCTCGGTGTGGTCTGAGCAGTGGTTACTGAATTAAATGTCAGTAATTAAGACCAGATAAACTCAATCATGATGATATGCAGGGATTTCAGTTGTTGTGCCCGGCCTCAGCAGCTGGATGTGTTTGGAGGAGTGGTGAGGACTGGACCGATGGGAATGACGGGAATGTAAATCAGCTGTGGACTTCGACACTTTCACACAAAGAACTCAAAGCTGTCTGTCAGCGGAGCGTCCGTTTGCACAAACACGTGAAACCAGTGCGTCCTCCACAGCCCTGCTACCCCTGCGACCGAGTTTGATGGGAAGATTACACAAACCCCACCCGCTTCACACGTGCGGGCTGGGAACAGCCTCTGAGCCAAAACCGCTGACATGTTTTCTCCGAGCTGGAGCCTGAATGGAGGATGATGAAGAGGAGGAGGAGGAGGAGGGAGCGCTGAAGGAAAACCTCAGCCCCGCATTCTGGGTTTGTGGACCCAGCACGTGTCGTCACATGCAAAAGGATGGAGGTGAGGTGGCAAACTTCCACACAGCAACTGAAGCGGAGCGAGGAAATATTCAGGATTAATGTTCCAGGAGAGCAGCTGGAGGAAGAAACGACGAGAGACGACAGATGGACGTCAGGTGTTGGAACTGGAAGGAACGGTGTGAAAAACACGGAGGAAATGAAGCTGTGGAGTCACAGTTCCCTCTTTCAGCCCTCCCCCTCCCCCTATAAAAACCACTTCCATGAAACAGCACATCCATTCAGGGCCACTGTTGTTCATCGGCATAGATTGTACTGGATAAAGCCACGATGACGTCACCCCGGGGTGTTTGAAGCGTGGCTATGAAGTTTAATTTTCAAGTCTTTGATGCCACAGAGACCTGAATCAGCTTACATTCTTTCTGACTCGTTTTAGCTGTTCCTACTGAAACAACATCTGAAACGACGACGACTGAAAACCCACGACCGGCACCCACAATGACCCGTGGCGGAGCTCAGTCAGCTTCAGACCAGGCTTGAAGTCCTGTTGATAGTCCTTGATAAGATTACAATTGACAAGTGGTCCAGTTAGTCAACCTGGAAGAGTTCTGGAGTGGTCTAAGAGCCAATGTGGATTAACCAACAGACATGGCTACTCCAGCTGCTGCTAGATCCGGTATTCTGGTTAGCCTTTGCTAACAGTCTTCACCGGGGACGAAGGTAACTGCTGCTAAGCTAAGCTTTATCCCCACATCCTTCCAAACCAACCCAGAACTGGTCCTGGCGGTCTGCTACAGAGGGGATTTCTCTAAGACTGCAATGGAAGCTTAGCTGCCCCAAAAATGTCAAAAATAAAATGTTGAAATATGTACAGTTGTGTTAACATTTCATTGACTACAAATGTGTTAAAACGCATTCATCTGGAAGATGAGTTTGTTCAGAATCGGCTACTCATCACCAATCAACTGACTTTAACTTTGCATACATTCCCGTACCGTCAGTGCCATAGATTTAAAAAAAAATGGTTTTCTTATACAGTCTATGATCAGTGCATTTGCCTGTAGGAGCTGAGAGTTCATTCACCTCAATGGGACTGCATGGAACAGTTTTTTTCATTGCCCTGATTGCCATAATTTTGCCACACCCCTGGACGCTCAGCTTATCTGGGGGTGAATGGAGCTGTGGGCTGGCCTGGACACTGTGCTTCCTCGTGGGAAAAGTTTTCAGTTTAACTTTAAATGTTGAGCTAGAGTTGGAGAACATTTAATATCAAGAGGAAGTTTTATTCCATCTATGTTCATCATAGCAGCTAAATGCATTTTCACCATGTTTGGTCCTAACTGGAGGTTCTACCAGCTGACTGCTACCTAAAGATCTCAGAGATCTACTGGTTTATATTCTACTAGAAGATCAGTCATGTATTCTGGACCCATATTATTAACTGATTTGTAATCTAACAGCACTTTAAAATCTATTCTGTAGGTAACTGGTAGCCAGAGGAAGGATCTCAGAACAGCAGTGATGTGCTCAGCTTTCCTGGTTCTTGTCAGGATCTGGCAGCAGCGTTCTGGATGAGCTGAAGATCTCTGATTGTCTCTTGGGGAAGACCAGATTGATAGAAGAGCATTATTGTAGTCAAGTCTGCTGGAGATGAAGGCATGAATGAGCTTCTCTAAATCAGCTCTGGACATGAGCTCTCTGACTCTGG
>JBAMYA010040677.1:0-15303 GCA_037176975.1 Arrhamphus sclerolepis | reverse complement strand
CGATGGACTGGCGACCTGTCCAGGGTGTACCCCTGCCTTTCACCCAATGTGAGCTGGGATAGGCTCCAGCAGACCCCTGTGACCCTGAACAGGAAATAGCAGGTATAGATAATGGATGGATATATATATTTTTTTTTTAAAAAACTCCACCTCATCCTCCTGGCTGGTTCCACCTTCCAAGCTCAGGTCCTCTGAGGGTTCTGCAGGACCTTAGATGTTCCTCGGGATGACGTTCTTCTGAACAGAGATCTCTGATGATGTTCCCCGGATCTGCTGGTGTCACTCTCCCAGTTTGGAGGTTGCAGCCCTGAGAGCTTTGATCACCACTGTCACTACTCCAGCCTTCACCTTTCAGATCTTCTCTATCTTCTCTTCTGGACTTCTGGAGCTTCTAACATCTTTGGTTGATGTTACTGTTGCTTGGAATTGCTACGTCTATCACTACTGGAATTTGTCCAAGACCACAATATCTGGCTGACTGGCCATCACTAGCTTATCAGTCTGGATTTTGAAGTCCCACAGGATCTTAGCGCTTTCAATCTCTACAATCCTTGGGGGTGTCTTTCATTTGGACATCAGGACCTGCAACCCATACGCCAACCCGCACGCAGATGTTCCTGTACTCTATTCCAGCTACTTGGTTGTGGCGTTCCAAGTATGCTGTACCTGCCTGCATTGTACACCCGGCTGTTATGTGCTGGATGGTCTTGGGTGCTTCTATGCACATTCTGCACCTGGGATCCTGTCTGGTGTGATAGACTCCATCCTCTGCTGCTCTTGTATTCAGGTCCTGTTCCGTTTAGTACAGCTGAAAAGCCTTATATATATGTGTAAGCCATTTAAAAACTAGCCAAAAATTCTAAATGCACAACACAAACCTTTTCCCAAATGATCGAATATATATTGGTCTTGTTTCTTGGTCCTGTTGTAAGGTTCTATTTTTGTGCTATAGCCGTAGGAAAAAGGCTGCTTTTAAATTCAGAGGGGAATTGTATCCTATGTTTTGTGGTTAAAGCTTACAGCAACATAAAAAAGTAAAATAAACCTAGTACAGACGAGAGGTTGAAGTGATGCTGTAGAATGCTGTCAAAGCTGTTGAAGTGATGATGTGGAGTACACCTTTGACATCATCTAAATTTTAAGAAAAAACAAGCACGGCCCTCAAGAGGCTAGCAATCTTCTGTGAAGTTAGAGACCTGCCATCTCTCAGCTCGCCCCCACCTCTCCCCATTCACGTTGCCACAGCAGCAGCTGCTAAGTAATAAATGTGGTTAATTTCACCTCCAACAAAAAAAAAGGGGGGGGGCTCATTTTCCAGCCCATTACGCCAGTGCACCGTCAGAAAAAACAGTGCTGCGCTGAAAGTGGGCAGTAAAGTACAGCAGCTACAAAGGAGCATACATGACAAAAACACACCCAGAGGGGGAAAGACGGGGTTCATGTCATTGTGCGTACGGCGCTGTAGACTTTCATGGAGCGGAGGATCAAGAAAGGCAGGATAGATGGAGGCGAGATTTGAGGTGATCTCAAACAGCTCTCATTTACGCAGTTATGAAGGTTTGGTGTCTCGAGCTATAAGGACAGATTTAGCAAAACAAGCAAGTAGCGTGTGGTTATTCAACATAAACTACATGATGGGAGTGTCCAGAGCAGCAGGTGAGGTCTTAAAGCAGCACTTAACTATAAACAGATAATCAGTTGATTATAACGATAACGATGATAGATAAAGCAGTTAACAGGATCATCACAGACCAGCAGATGGATAAGTAGACATGTTCATAATTTACCAGCATCACAGACACAGCTTGTTACTTGTTACCACAACACACCCCATAAAATGTAAGAATTATTAGGCGTGGAGCAGTTGGAGTGCCAATTTAAAAAAAAAAACTCATGAGAAAATATAAAGAAGAATAATAATACACAAATGTGGAATTGTCTTATTTCATAAATATTACAGGAATTATTACTTCTAACTTTTCTTTCGTCTTCAGCGAATAGATTTTGCTCTGTAGCTCTATCCTTGCCTCTTTCTGTTTTCTTCTTATTTATTTATTTATTTTTACCAGTTCAGTATTTACCATGGTGGTTTTCCTTTGGCTTCCTTTTCTTTCTCCATTCTGTATTTCTGTGCTGCTTTTTCTTTTTGGTCAGTGCTTTTTATTTATTTATTTGCTTGCTTTTCTATGGAGCTAACTACATAATCCAGACTGATAAGAACTCTTCCTGTGCAACAGACCAATGCTTGGACCCTTATACAGAATGTACGGTGTGGCAGAGCAAGTAGACATTAGATACTGGTTTTCTAAAAATCCAGCCAGAAGAAGGAAGGATTTACGTGTACAGGTATTTCACCACAGATATCTATCCACTAGATGCCGCAAGGTACCAGCCCCTGGTGTCAATACTGTTGCCATCTTGAGGAAACTCATTTTAGTACTAGATTAGTTGGATTTGATTATTGATTGACCAAGATAATTGCAATTCTGTCAAATATATAATATACATAAGCATTGTTTGGTTTAAAATGGATTTCTAATGAAATTCTGATGAAAACAGGAAAAAAATGTAAAAGTATTTGGAAAAGAATGTGTCTGGTATGCAGACGTGTGAGTTTCATTTCCTTCCAATGTATTCACAGTATTATCCTATGGTATATAAAATACCAAAATAATCAAATAAATGTGAATAATATTTATCAGCATAATTTATTTCATATTAAAGCTACCTACATATATGGTGTATGTAGTTTTCTTCTTTTACATCACTTTTAAGCCATTTGTCTTCTCTGTCCAAAATGTGTACATTATTGTATTCAAAAGAATATGTCTCATCTTCTGTTTGGGTGTCTTATCCTTAGATGAGGCAAGGCCATTTTATTTCTTTAGCACATTTCATTATACAAAGACAAGTCAAAACAAGAATAGAATAGAAGATTAGAATAGAGAAAAAAATCAACAGCAGAAAAATACAAGTAAAATTCACAAAATCTAAAAACAATAGACAGAAAAGATATGAAACAAAGTTTAGAATAAATACGTAAAAACAGTGATGTAGTATACAAGAAGTTTATTCCATCTATGTACAGCATAGTAGCTAAAGGCATTTTCACCCAGTTTGGTCCAAACTGGAGGTTCTACCAGCTGACTGCTGCCTGAAGATCTCAGAGCTCCACTGCTTTATATTCTACTAGAAGATCAGTCTTGTATTCTGGCCCCATATTATTAATATATCTGTAAACTAACAACACTATAAAGTCTATTCTGAAGGTAACTGGTAGCCATGGTAAGGATCTAAGAACAGGAGTGATGTGCTCAGTGTTTCTGGTTCTTGTTCGGACTCTGGCAGCTGTGATCTGGATGAGCTGAAGCTGTTTAAACATCTTTGTGGGAAGACCAGATAAAAGAGCATTACAGCAGTTAATCAGCAATCAAATCTGCCGGGGATGAAGGCACGGATGAGCTTCTCTAAATCTGCTCTGGACATTAGATCTCTGACTCTTGACATTTGTTT
Organism: Arrhamphus sclerolepis; assembly: GCA_037176975.1. NCBI lineage: Eukaryota > Metazoa > Chordata > Actinopteri > Beloniformes > Hemiramphidae > Arrhamphus > Arrhamphus sclerolepis. Next base: position 11,790 of record JBAMYA010040677.1, on the reverse strand, counting down.
GATGATAAAAAGCTGTTTAAGTTACAGCCTTGACGATGCTGCTGAAGGTATGAGTCTGGTATGAGTCTGTTCTAACCTGGGATTATATGAGCAATCTGGATTCAAGTGGAGTAGAAACTTTTATTCTTTACATTTTTTTTTAACCAAATACAATGATTTCTGCCTCATCTTGACTCATCATTGAACTGAAGGAAGCTTGATTGTGTCCAACTATTTACATTCTCCAAGCACTGACATGGTGAGACTATTGTTCTTGGGGTGAACCGGTTTTTTTCCTGAGGGCGGTGTTAGGTTTGAAGTGGACCGGTATGTTGTGTCTGGAGAATTTCCTTCTGATTTTTACAGACACACCGGCCATGTGTGGAATGACAAATAAATTTATAACATCTATTGAGGTTATCCGCACCAGTTTTGGTTCAAAAGGGGATGTAGACTGGAGACGGTAGCGTAGAAAATCAAGCAGGAAGTGCTTGGCAGCTGCAGACTTTATGTCAAATGTCAACTTTAAATTGTTTGATGGGAATTTTAGCACTTCAAGCATGTCGGCCCTATTTGAGAAGTCAATTCTCTTCTTGAACAAATATAAACAGATATCAGTCACCTAAACCAAGACAAACAGGATAACATTAATATTTATGTTAAATAACGTTAACAGTTTTATAAATATGTCTTTAGTCTTGGGCACACATGTAATTGGAGGAAAACCTAATTACTCATGTCACTTTGGAAAATAATGACATGAATGCCCATGCTTAAAGAGAAATATGCTCGCTTATTTACACGCATCCACCATGTTTGACAGTCCTCATCATAACCTTCCTCCAACAATAATAATAATGCACAATCATCCACTGGCCACTGTATGGCATGCAGCATGTACTGGTTAGAATGGATTTAACACCCATTAAATGTTAGGTAAAGTGTAGTGGTTAGCTTTACTAACTTAAGTCTGCAACTGCATCTCAGCTTTATCTTAGAGGGACACCGTGTAGGATTTTCTCCCATCTAGCAGTGAGGTCGTATACAGCAACCATTCTTTTTCCCGCTCTTTTTCCCAGGACTCATTTCCATCTACTGTAGCTGAGAAATGTCACTGATCTGGCAAACAGAGAAGGCGTCGCCCAAAACAACTTCTAGTATTGTTCTCTCAGTTGATGAGGTTAGTTTTGTGAAATACTTGTTTTCATTTTGTAATTTAGATCTAAAAATATCATGTATGTCCATTACAAGACAACTTAGGATGTTGTTTTTATATAAGGTGATTACTTCAATGCTAATATCAGCCAGCAACAACTGAAAATGAAGACAAGCTAACCTAGCAATATAGAGCTATCTGCATCCATTTTAGAAGAATCCGCTACCGAGACAGGGACAGGAAGTAGACCGCAGGAGTTTGTAGCCAATGAGCGAGCGCAAACGCAAAATACAAAGCTGTATTTTTGTTCCCTGCCTTGGACCGTAGCTTCAAGATGGCGGCGCAACATGGCGATTATCGTTGAATACGCCAACACAATGTAAATTATAAATGGCAAACTCAAGACCTACAAGAACACTGTGAGTTGTTGATGGAAGTAATTACTAATTAATAAGGTCATACTTTTGAATGAAAAAGTCCATTTTTGTTACTATTCAACTTGTAATCTTACACAGTGTCTCTTTAAGATAAACACTTCCAAGTTAACCTTCCAATCAAAAGAGGGAGAACCTTGGACATTTCTGGAATCACCGTTGTGTCTTAAAACTTCTTAAAACACAACATATAAGGCTGTTGTGTAACGATGGAGTCTTGAACTATTCATCATAGAAACAACAGAAGTGATTTAATTATCTTATCATGAAAAATACCAAAACCATTCCTTTAAATAAAAAAAAAAAACAAAACAAAAACAAAACATGATCCTACAAACTGAAAGTTAATTTTATATAGTTTATTGTATCATCCATAGGTGTGAAGTGGCTCACCTGAAATCCCCCTTGTTATTGGTAACTCTCTCAGCTTGACAGTATGAAGCTGATGTCTCCACTACCACTATCTCCATTTTCAGGGAGGCGTTTCCTCTGGAACTGGTCACTAGACACTCCCAGCTGCCGGTGATGTCCACGTCAATATTGGAGAGGATGACCTCGCTGGAGGAGAGCAAAGACAGAAATCTGGTTTGTGAAATTTGTTTTGGGGAATCATTTCATTTGAGGCAGTTATAGATTTTCTTCTTTTTATTTTCTGACAAGGAGTTGTAAATGTAAAATAGCTGTAGGATTTGTTCTGTTTAACAACATGAGTGGATTATTTACGCATATTTATATTATATTCAGCTGAGAATACTGAACAGTGAGGGTTAACATTTGTGATTCTGTACTCAGTAGAGATGAGCCTCAAAAACTCTATAATCTTTTGAAAAATCCATGAGTTTGTGTGAAAACGTGCTGGCTTTAAATTTTAGCTGTGCTTAAAGATGATTATTACTCCCGCTCAACTTTCTTATTTCGTCAAAGGAAACAAAGAAGGAGGGAACTACTACATCCATGAGAAATGGCAGCTGTTTGTTTTCTTTGTGTACTTAACGAGCCAATGGTTTTTGAGCTGGTTGATAACTGCTCATAGTGTTACTATTTAAACATGTATTTTACAAAAGACAGTGAAACAAAGTAGCTAACAGCCAAAAGCCCAAAGATAGTCACATCTCCTGCCCTTCAAATCAAGGTTTATTTGTTTGACATGGATGTGTGTGAAGCGTGGAAAGAAAGTGGAGCACATCGACACTGCAGCTCCCAGTTTAGGTATTCCCTATTCTAATTTATTCAGTTTTGAATTCCACATCAAGGAGGAAACCTCAGTAGAGACAGTGAGAGAAAGAGAGACGGAGCAGAAGTGAACGCATCATGAGTCGTGACTGCCCTGCATTTACAGTCTAAATACAAGAAAAAAAATAACCTGTTTATAGAAAATTTCCAAATGGGATCTCATTGTTCTCTCATAAAAACTCATCTCCACTGCTTGTTGTTTCGTAAGAAAAGGAAAGTGCAAATCATAGGATGATGCTATCGCTCCCTGAACCAGATGGCTACATGACTGGCTGAAAATGAATAAAATGAGTTCTGATTTCATCATCTGGGTTCCACTAAAGCTCTCCTTTATGATTGCTTTTCTAAAAGGCCCTAAATCAGATTTGAACGCTTGACTGAGATGATGACATTCTCATCTAAAGAACAAATGTGTGTAAGTGTGTATTTCTGAGTGACTGTCTGTGAATACATGTGTTATCTAAGAATTAAGCACCTCTGGGCATTCTTCAGTTAGTTGTGCTCCAATCATTTAATGATTTAGACAGGAGCTTTCTCAAGCTTTCAGCACTTCCATGCAGACAGATTTGTGCAAACCTCTGGCACACTATGCTGATGCAGTACATTTAGTAGCATCTATGCAATAGGTGCCCTTGAACAAGCAAGTCTGCATTTGCTACTGTTTTTAATTAACTCAAATGTTTGTTTGTTTGTTTGTTTTATTGTGGTGCTTAAAAGTGCAGCTCTGGCTTTTGCATCACATGCTGTATTTGTCCTTCACACAATACAAAAGTCCTTTAGTCTCGCTCCTTCTCCAACCCCTGACCCATTTGAGGCTGAGTCAGTTTAAAGCCCATTCACACTTCAATTTTAAACCTCCTGTGTTGTGCAATAAAACAGAAATATAACAAGAACATATGTAGTGTTTGTACGCAGCACTGGCTGAGAGGTTTCAGGCCTACATTTGCAGAACAAGAACAGGGACAGAGCGTCCTTTTTGCATATGCTGTACTTGATAGATACTTAGCTTTGAATTTGCCTCCAGAGTTGTCTCCTGCAGTCTTATGGCGTTCTTAATGAAGGCTCTTTGTGTCATTTTGTGTTATACTCTTCTGTTGCTCAGCAGCTGGTGGTTGCCTCCTCAGGTCTAACTTCTATGCCTCACTCATGTATTGATCCATGTACTTGATTGGTCTTGGCTGCTATAATGTCTCAAAGGAGCTTCCATGCTGTGCAAAGATAGATTATTGGAGAGCAGTGGGATTGAACTATCAAGTGTTGGGTTAACCACTCTCCCATGCTTTAGCAGCTGGTTCATTTGTGCTGCTGGGCGTTCATGGATTACAGTTAGTTTCTTCATTGGTGGGAATCATGTCAGGGCCTGGTGCTGCTCAAGTCTTCATGAAACCTTGTGTTCAATGATTGCAGTTGTGTCTTAGTCACTGCTGCCGCTCTGCTCTCAGATTCCTCCTGAGCATACATTTTATATGATGCCCCTTTCTGTTGTATGCTTTTCTTTTCCAGTTTTGCTCAGCTTCAACCTTTAGAAACAGTAGCCATGGCAGCCCAACAGGCCCAGTGCACTAGAGTTCATGTACTTGAAAGGCTAAAGAGTTAAAATGTGCACGAAGACACCTGCACCGTGTCTGAGTTGCACATCCCAAAATCAAGATGGCAGCTGCCTCCAAGGGTGGTGCAGACTGAAAAGGACTCCAAAGCCAGGGCAATAAAGTGGGGATGGCTATTCAGCCAGACATTATGGGGGTTAACAAACTCACAAAAGCCAGAGGAAAATTCATCTAAGCTTGCTGCCTTCAGAATGACTGCGAGGTCTGCAGCCAGCTGCTTAAGCTCACTAATATAAGCTTTTTGTTTTTGAGACCACTGCAACATTATTTGAGATGCTCCTGCATAGAACTTCTTTAGAACTTCTTTCCCATGAACACATCCTCCAAACAAATCTAACACCCCAACATGCATGAACCACACTTTATTTGCACATTTATGTGTGCTCTATCTGTACTCTGTCATTGAAATGAATTCACCGTTCATTGTGTGTGTTTGCATCACTTATTGTACTGAAGTTTGTGGTTCTTCAGTCGTGAGTGGCTTAGGGTAAAACTCTGGGGTAGATTTAAAGAAAGTAGAAGCAAATGGAAAAGGCTTGATGTAAGCAAGCCCTTGCTGACATTGAAAGATTGTAACAATAGATTCACACAATGTATGAGTAGAACAATGGGTGTGATTGCAGTAAATAAACCAAATCAGATCAGTTTCACATGAGTTGTTGCAAATTTTCTGTTCATTACAAACTGTCCTTTTCCAAAATACTGCTAAGAAACCATTTATAGATTTTTTTATTTTTTTATTTTTTTTACTTTGCACCCTCACTGGAAATGTTCCACATGATTCCACAGCTGGGTGATTACAAGTGCGCAAGTGTGAGGATACTGTGTTGCTGCATGAACTGTCTGCAAAGAGGACAGTTACATCATTGTTGAACATGTGCGAACTGTGAATCCTGGGAAATGTACCCCCACCTCCCACCCCCACTTACACACACACACTCTCTCTCACACACACACACACACACGCAATTTCAGCTCTGAAGACACACGGCCACTTTTAGGCTGCTGCACCCAGACACAACAGGAAAAACAAAACAGTCACTCTAGTTTCCAGCGGGGGGAAATAAGTAAAAATAAAAAAAAGAAATGACTCTACAACTTTGTGAGAATCTTTGAGGCAAGGGTTCACACAAGCCACACACAAAGCACTGACCTACATCCACCATAACACTGCACCATTGTGGAGCAGCTCCCAAAGGACTCATTAGGAACATTTATTCTTCCACGCAGATATTCAACAATTTGCTCACATAATGTTGCTTATGAGACTGTAAACTTTCAATCTGTCCCCACTAACCGCCAAATGTTCCAAAGCAATGGCATTTTAATTCAAGCTCACTGATCCCACTTTGTGAACTGTGTTATAACACGACTGGGAATGCATTATTATATCGTACGTGTGCATTTTGAGGCTTTTTTTTAATGAATATTTTGATGCATGTGTGCATGTTCATGTCGCACACACAACAAGTCAGTCTTCACATCGTATCCATTAGTTGAGCAACATCTCCCTGTTTCTTTCACCTTCAGTAATATTTCCAAGCCAGATTGTCCATTTTGTGCAAGATTAGCCTGATTAAAAATGGAGAAGATTAAGGAGGATGCATTCAAAGTGTCTGCTGTAGCCAGCTACAGGGCTCTAAAATGTTTGATTAATGAAACATGAATCAAAGGCTGGTCTGGCCTGTAGCAGAGCTAATATGAGGAGTTTGACACTGTTACTCAGCAGGAGTCTGGCCCAAATCGCAAAAGCATCAGGTCTTGTGAGGCCTGTTTCTTTGCAGCTACGCCCTGTGAGAAATGTACGGTACATGGCTTAGTGGCCCTCTGTGTCAACAAATAAGAGACTTTTATGACGTAGCACAAACAGCAAAAATATGCTATCAGCAAATCCACAAGGATAATGTTATTTCATGATATCTATTACTCAGTAAAGAAATGACAGGTGACACTTGCCTGACCTGGTCTAAAACGGATAAAGCAGAATGCAGCTGAGAAAAGAGAGGGGAAACGTTTCGGTTTCACCTTGAACAAGGTCATTTTTCAGGGGTGTTGACATCATTGCTCGCATTGCTGCAACACTGTGCGACAAATCCGGACAGGGGGCTTTAAGCCACGAGCTAAATCCTGTGTGTTCAGTCTCTCCCCTCTGATGGGCCATGTAGAGCAAGGCTGATGACTGAGAGGACGGTTACACAAGCTGAACCGCACAAACATTGCAAATAATGATGAAAACATTGTTGAGTGTAGCCAAAGAAAAAAAAAGGTCATATATTCCCAAGAAATTAGCCAAGATCTAAGTATTTATTATCTTATTTTTCAGATTTCGACATAACTATTGCTGGGAGCAGAAAAGGTGCTGCACCAATTTTTGCCAGTTTGCTTTGTCAACACGGTAATTTAAGTTACAGCAGAAAAAGGTGACGAGAAGACTGTTTTTGTTGGACCCAGCACTGCTATAAAGTCATCAGCTATGGAAATAATGTCTGCTCTTTTGCAGGTTTTCGACAGGATGGAGACGATCTCAAGTGCCAAAGCAAACATGACCCTAATAATTTCCACCTGGGAGAGGAAACGACTTTATTTGTGTGCACACATGATGAAGGAGTGGGTAATTGAAAATGGAGGCCTTAATCAAAACGGGAGGGTTGAAAGATTCACAGGGACACCGAGCTAGAAAAGTAAAGTCAAAAAGTAAAAAGTTCTGGAGGTTTACTTTTGATAAGGTGGAGAGATGGAGGTCGTGAAAGATCCCGACTGGCTGAGGGCTGCAACTACAGCCGTCATCAGTTCGTGCACAAACCGGAGCTCTCGTGATGAGGACACTGAAAAATCTACATGCCTGTTAACACCGTGATTTCAGCGGTGAAAACGACTTTGACGGAAACGACTTTCTGACTTTGTTCAAAAATCATCTGTAGCTTCAACTTTATGTGTAGTTTATGTCCTTTTATGTCTTCACCTTTTTTGTCCAGTAGTAATGATCAGCATGTTTCAGCAGCCTTACAATGCAAAACTTCAAGCTCAACTACGGAGGTAATTATGATTCAAAATGCACAACCTTTTTTTTTTTTTTTTTACAATAGGTTTGTGCATTCTGGAACATATTTACCTTTACACACAACAACCTCTGCATCCGAACCCTGCGTATATTCTGCCTCACTCCTATGATTCTGCTTTTTTTTCTTTTTGGCAACAACAATTTAATTTTGTTCTCATTATCAAAATTATATTGCAAAAGAAAGAGAGTGACTTGGCTTGCAAAAGGTTAAAATAATTCAGCTACGGCTATAAATTATGCGTAATTCATTTCAGTGCTGTGGTGAATGTTGGGTTTTACTTTACCTGCAACAGTCGTTACCTGCCGTATCTCTTCCAGGTCATCATTGTTGCAGATTTACTGCAAGTGCAGCTTTTAACGTGTTAATAAATTATAACAAAGGAAAAAAAGTGGTTTGTGAATCAAATATGAAATGACTACTAATAACTTTAACCATTCAACAGTCATTGCAGATGTTCCAGAGGTTCTCCACAGTCACTTTCTGAATCACCTCCATAATATCACTGAGATCCCAAATGCGGCCGCAAGAGTGCTGAAAGGTCACATTTCTCCAGTGTTAGTCTCCCACCACTGGCTCCTGTAAATTTAACAGTCAAATTCAAATGGTGTGTTCGGGTCTTAAGTTTTAGGAACGGCTAAAACCAAGACTAGAACTGGTTCCTCTTAAATACACACTGTTTCTACAGGTCTAGGCTGCAGGAGGGCGCCAAAATGATCCACTGAGCACTTTGTACGAGCACTTTTTAAACCTAACCCCATTGCTCCGTTATTCTTGTAGCTTTTGTGCTCCACCCTCTGAGTATGCCAGCATTTACCTGACTATAGAGAAGTCTCTGTAGTACATAAACTAACAATATATCAGCCATAGTTATATATAACTCATAGTTAACCAGCTAATGAAATATTACTACTGACATATTTTGTCCTCCGTATTACTGTGCCTGTCTCTCTGTCCTTCATTCTCTCTGTCCTGTCTCCCTCCTCTTTTATTTCCTTTATCTGGCTGGTCTTTGGCAGAAGGGACCCCCCCCCCTTTATGATCATACAGTTGGGGGGTCCTGCTGAATATTTCTTCCCTCTTAAAGGAGAGTTTTTACTTGCTGCCATTTCTTTACTTAATATTTGCCTGGGGGTCATGTTCTGGGTCTGTGAAAAGCACCCAGAGACCATTTATATAGTAATAGATGCTGTATAAATAAAGTTTTAATCGAACGGAACTGATTTAGATTCATAGTCAGTCCCTACAATGTTTTCATATTGATTTGTGCACTTGAGGAAAGCATGTTGATTAAGTCTGAGCGCGGCAGTCCTGCCAAATTCTAAGTTTGATTGATTCAGAAAAGTGACCAATAACAGCAGAATGGGGATGTCAGTGGTGGACTGGGGGTCACGGAAGTCATTGAAGAGGCCTAGTAAAAAATAAAAAAATAAAAAGCAGCTGTACAATCACTAAGTACACACTTGCAGCACTTTGAATTAAATAAAAAAGAAGTTAAATAAGAATAATAAGGCAACATTAACTTTGAACATACTATAAGGAAATATAAATTCTAACTTTACCATTACAAATTGCAGAAATATACTCAAAATTGTTGAAATGGCAGATGTGCAATGGTTATTTAAGCAGTAGCTGGTACTTAATTGAAAAAACAAAAAGAAAACTGTGATGTTTGTGGGCTCTGTAAAGATAGATTGATGGACCTGTCAAGAAACTGAGCTGAAAAGTAACTGGTGTTCTTGTTTCCAAATAAACCACACAGCAAAGACCATTCTGGTGCTGTTGACACAGGGAAACATATTTCTGTCAGCTCTCCATCAATATTTATGTTAAGAGGCCAGCTCAGAACGGGCAGCAGTTAAACTGATCCACAGCAGTGTGCTCCTGCAACTCAACCTGTTGGTGTGTTATCTTGTCAAATGTACTTATGATCGCTCACACACAGACACGTGTACACTACCTGCATTCACAAGTGCTGCAGGCTGCCGTGAATACAAAGACAGGAAGAGGACAAGGGGATTGTGGAGAAAAAAAAAAAGGAAGTGCAGACACCACCATGTCAGTCAACTTTATCACCACAATTATGATTCAGCATCTGTTCCTCTAAGCGTGTGATCAGCTAGAGCTCTGCTAGTGCTCGAGGCGGCTGGATGGTCAATCTCTAGAGACGAGCTGCAGATTGCTCTTTGGTGTTGGAGTGCTGCCAAGCCAATTCTGTGTTGTCCTTTCAGATCCTTATCAAGGGCGCCAGTAACAAATGGTAAATCACAGCTGAGTGACTGGGATGGAAAAGAAGGCTGCGTCTGCACGTGTGTGGGTGCATACATGACCACTGTGTCTGTAAATGAACAAGTGTGCTCCATATTGCTCTGCTTTCTGAATGCAACATGACATTTATGCAGCAGGAAATGTCAACTTTATCTGCTTCCTCACATTCTTACGAGAGAGGATGCGTGCCAGGGCGACAAACCAGTCATCAGCTATTCAGCACTTAGCTCACATTTTCCAATCCATCCCCCCTGTGAACCTCTCTCTTCCCCCTCATCCTCTGTTTGTACCTGGTTAGCAGGCAGCAGTCGTGAAGTAGGGTTTCCTCCACGTAGATGCCCCAGTCCTCCTGCGTGGTCACCATGTGACCGTTGTGACGCCATCGCAGCTCCATTGATGGATCTACAGAGGAGGCAGTGCACTGCAGGGGGAGCCGGTCTCCATGAAAAACCAGCTGCCTCTGGGAGGGGATGAGCTGGAAGAGGGGCAACTCCAAAGGATTATCTGCAAAGATGAGAGGCATGGCCAAATTTGGCCAATCAGTGTCTTCTTGGTCTTATGGCAGAGGAGACTAAGAGACCAAATTAAAGTAGTGATGAATGAGAAACGAGTTATCCAGCAAGCGACTAACTCTTATTAGTGTTATATCTATAGAAGGGAAAAATACACACGTAGATTATAAATATTTTAATGCTTTTATTTCTTCAAATTTATACTAATTAAATTTGCTTTTTAATGATCATAACCTGATCATAAAAGCAAAAAATCCATCAGCTGGCTTTAGATTTAAAGGCAGGGTAAGCTTTTTCTGGATGACATAATGTCTGTTGATAATTAGAAAAACAAAACAACAAGGGGAGCTAGCTCCTCCCTCCCCATCCTTCCAGTGCTCCCAGAGGAAACCCACCCCACCATGAACTCTAAAAAAGCCTCCCCCCCTCCCCTCCCTTAGCTCATGTGCAGCGGCATGAGCATGAACCCTGCCCCCGTCTGACTGAAGAAATGTTTGTTATGGTTGAGGGGCCAGGTTGTCTCCGCTCTGTTTCCAGTTTCCAGTTTATGAAACCAGGGCTGTGTATCATTTTTTTCTTTCTTTCTTTTTTTTTTTTTTTCTTTTTTTATGCAGTGTACCTACAACGTGGGCAACCGCAGGATGGTCAGCAGTTGTTTACTGAATGTGACAAAAATTCTTAAAACAAACCAAAAAAAAAAAAGACAAACATAAAACTCATTCAACCAAACAGTCCAGAGCTACAATCTTTATAAAGAAAGATGTTTGAAAATGAACAAACACCTAAACAAGACATAATTCACCTCTTCCTTCTCGCATGGTGTGTTTTTATTTCTCCCTGCTACATTTCTCTGTGTGACTGAAGACAGTCGAATGACCTGAACTGGAGGCAACATAATGATGAGCTCCTTTATTTAATTAATTTATTTAGAAGTAGTTCAAAATCCTTGAGTTCAATATCTGAGTGAAATCTGACCATACGGAGGAAAAATAAATACGAATGTTAGTCAAACATTTATTCTGCCAAATGAGGATAAAGTAAACCTTAAAAATCAGCAACTGAAAGACAAAATGGCAGTAAATAAAAACTATCCAGGAATTAGCAGAACTTATAATACAGAAACTCAACTATCCATTTTAGTGATCTGCACGGCTCGTAAATTAAGCTGCAAACCGTTTTATGAGGTGGAACCCGACTATGATGCAATCGACTCGCAGCACGAACTCGTTGTTCTAACAACTATTGCTTCCGCACACGTGTTTCGTCGCATCGTCTTCATCAATAAAGTAAAATAAAATAGCAGGTAAACATAGAGGGCCCGAAAGCCAACAGAAGCTTAAATTATTTATCTAAAAACAATGTCCAGACACAGTCCAGACCCGGCCCGAACCCAATGTGGTTTTTTATGCTCCATCAAGTCCAGATCGTGTTGCAGACCTCTAAACAGAACAATAATTTTATTTAATGAGGTCTTTACACTGGCTGCCTGTCCATCAGAGAATAGACTTTAAAGTTCTGATGCTGGTCTATAAAGCTCTGAAT
>JBAMYA010040666.1:0-15303 GCA_037176975.1 Arrhamphus sclerolepis | reverse complement strand
GAAGGAAAAAGAAGGGATGTGGGGGGGGGGGGGGAGCAAGGGAGGGAGAGAGTTTCTTTCTTTTTGTTGGTTTTGAGGTGCACCACGGTTTTCCCAAAAAAAAAAAAAAAAAAAAAAAAAAAAAAAAAAAGGTGCCCACCTTTTACCACTTTACTGTTTCTGTAAGTTTGTCTAGCGCGAGCGCTTAAGATAAAGTGGATACAGGTTTCAGAAGTGGATATTACTTGATCGATATCAGGTCAAAATGTCTTCTTGTAAGAAACATCGTGGCTCCACCTTGCTAGCCAACAATTGGAAGGAGCTAACCTAACTTTAGCTCCTGCAGAACAGGCCTCGTCTAAATGAAAGCTGGACAAGTTAGACTCAACTTTTACCTAAAAAAAATAATGTCAATAACCTACCACACGGATCCATACGCGCCCGAGCCCACCGGGGACAGGTGCTGGTAACGCTCCGGGACTTCCCATATCGTCTTGTTGACCTCCTGCCGGTAAAACACGGGTCTCTCTTTCTGCGACATTCCTGCAGAACTAAAAGTGTCGACCACCAACCAACCGACCGACTTTCTGGCCCCAAGTAGATAGTCCGATCCGAGCCGTGCACAACTTCAACTTCACCAAAAAAGAAGAGCAATAGTAAACGCTTCTGTTCGCTTGAGAGCCCAGCGCAACCTTAAATTATAAAGGTTGCTTTCTCTGAAAAAGTTGCAGATTCACCGCCCGCTTGCGTGTGTACACACTTTTACACGCAACTTATTTGTTCCTCTCCAGACTGTGGACCGAGACTTTGGCGTCGCAGTCGTAAAATGTCGCGAGAAGAACAGCCCCGGACAGCTGAGCGGCGAGAAGTGACTAGAAAGTGGTGCATTCAAGTTCTACCGGGCAAATTCTCTATCGATCAATATAAACTGTCAATAAACGGAGGATAGGCCTGAGTTGTATTTTTAGCCCTTTGATCCACCTTCAAAAAGTCCCTTCGCACATACAAGAGCCCATAACAAGAACAATCTATAAAAATTATTTAAAAAAAACAACTTTTCTTTAAAAACAAGTTTCTTTTTAAACGAACATGCAACTTAATTTTGTATTCTAAAGACACAATAATTGGGGGGGGGGATAATATACTAAATGCAAACTAGATTATTTATGGTTTGATTATCACAGTCTGGTATATATGAAAAATCAGCAGCAACATTTATTTAAATGCTTTTTTTTTTTTTACTGTAATGTCAAATTTCTTAAAATACATTAAAGACCCTTCGACAGATAAATGTGCACTGACCAATAATAAGATTCTGAAAATATATTATTTTAAAAAACCCTTTTTTCAATTTTTTTAAACTAGCATCAGTCCTAATCATACATATTGATATACACATTCATGTGTGTAGGGTCTTTAAGGAGTATGTTTGTCCATGTTGTTCACAATAGTGGGGAAATATTGAAAAATACATTTAAAAATTAAAAACGCAAAAATGCAAAATCTTGCATGTGTCACCAGTACTATACCTGAAAAAAGGATAAAATATGCTATAACTTAAAAGTTAAAAACACCAAAATTTGCTTGGGTGCATCAAATTGTTAAAAAAAAAAAAGTAATTAAATCTTAAGTAAAATATATTGAGTTGTTTGTTAATTTATACTGGATTGTGAATACAAAGGTGCATTCACCTAAGCTTCATATTGCTTTTAAATGTGTTGCAACTCAAAATCTTAAAGTTAAAACTCAAACCTGTATATTTTACTTTATTTAGTCAAACTTTATGCAGCTCCCATTACTGTTGTGACATATCTATTCCAAGCTTTATTCTAGGTGTGAGAAGTGATGGTTCACATCTCATATTTTTACCTGTTTTTTATGAATCTCTTACTTACTAATATTGTTGACATTTCTCTTAACTTGTTCTTATTCCTCTTTTTTTCATTTGACTTTATCTTAACCCCTATTTTTCCTGTTTTTACCTGGATCCTACCTTCCTTTTAGTCTGTTGTCTCCTTATGTGTCCTGATGTATATCCTGCTGCTTGTAAATGTTTTTATGTATACTGAGGTTGGCTCACTGCAAACAGAATTTACTGAAAGGAATTAATAAATTAACCTGGAACCTTGATCCTTTATGCCTTTCTTATGCCTAAATCTGTCTTTTGTAATTTTATTATACATTGTTTACACTTTTATACTGTCTTACATATTTTGTAAAATTACAAGTTTACTGGATTTTGTTATGGTGAAATGTTTGTTTGTCAATATATAGAACATTTGAATACTTTACACAATAACTATGTAGGTTCATATGAATATTCTGATTAAGTTAACTTAATTTAGGCAGTCACCAACATATTTATATATCATTTAGACATTTAGACTTTTCATGTGATCTTAAAGATTCAGAGCATGAAGGCAGCATTAAAGGTTATCAAACTGTAATGGTGTCAATTGGTTGATTTTCATTGTAGAAAACATAAGATTAAAACATATATTAGCTTCTGCAACTACAATTCCAATAATGTCAAATAATATCAAATCAAAATGCAGTAATGGCCTAACAACATTGAAGCCTGATTTAAAACAAACAAACAAAAAAAACAGGATAAAAAATATGCAGTATATGCAGTCAGAGGTGTGAAAAATGTATACAGATTTACAAATTCATAATAAAACATCAAAAAGTTCTACAGTTGAATGGTTTTGAAAAGTTAGATTTTAATAAAACAGCAATTCTCCATGTGGATAATTTCAATTTAAATATTAGGTTTCACAATATAGTATGTATCAAATAATACGTTAAAAAGTTCCAATTCTTTAAATGAAATATTGCCCATGTGTGTCTTCATACTCCACAAGGACAACCAGAACTGCACTGACATTTACCACTCTAAACCTGAAGGCTTCTTCATCGCTCAAGGACCTACTCATCCTCTGATTTAAGCATCATCGAAGTCCTCCTCCTGCTGATGGTAGGAAGATGAGGACTTAAGTGGAACAGAGTCAAATCCATCCGATGTCCTCTGCAAACACAATGATAACGTCATGAAGTCTGTTAAGCAGCTCAGCATAAAGAGGGAGGTATTCCACTGACCTCTCGTGAAAATGACCGGATTTTGGTGAAGAAGGATTTCTTGGTGAGGTACATAAGGTCATCTTCTACATCCTCTCCCTCCATTATTGCACAGCTGTCCGCAGTGGGCAGCTCACACTCTTTGCCCCCAGAGCTCATCATCAACGTGGAGTACTTATACTGCAGTCTACATTTGGAGGAAGATGGGAATAGCCTCCATAAAACAGGGTATGGTCATGAAAACGGGGAGTAAAATTTACATTTTAATGATCTCACTTGCGCGTCTTCTTCCAAAAATAACAGCTGATACTGATGAGCAGCGCAGCAGCAATCAGACCAACTGAAACACCAAATTTGAGCCAGAAATCCAGAGTCACACAAGCGTTGACTTTTTGTGCTGGTAGTGATTCTCCTCCGTAACACTGCAGGGGCTGCTGCCAAACATAGGTGGTTCTCTGAGATACACGAGAAGACTAATTTTAGACATGAATACAGTTACACATCAATAAACTACCTGAATCCTTAATCTTTTTCCGGGATTTTGAGACATTCATGATTTTTTTTTTTCAGATACCACACACATATTTGAGTTTGATATGATGCACCTTCCCACATCACACACGTATACAATGGATCTGCAGTTAATGTGTGGGACTTAGAACGTAAGATGATTTTTGTCAGTGCATGCATGGCTGTGCAGGACTACCTGTATTCCTTGGATGCAAGCGCTGACGATCTCTCTGTAGTGGTTTTTGGTGCACAGCGGACAGGCATGCTGGCTCTGCCACAGGAAGTGAAAAGTACAGCCGTCACATGTCCCCTCAGAACAGTTTCTGTGGAAGAAAAAAACAGTTCAGGGTGAGATGAACACTAAGTTTAAGTATTTCTCCAAGGAGTCAGTTTGTCTGCAGTCCAGCTTATGCAAGTTAAATATGTCACACAATCTGTCAACTACGGTATGACTGTTTATTTAAAAAGTGAAAGGTTGAGCTTAGGTACCTTGGAAATGTGATGTGGTCTATAGCAGTAACCGCAGGGTTGCACCTAAGTCTAACTGTGGCTGATCTTCCTTGTTTACAAGCCTGAGTTGTATCACTGGACCTGGAAACATCGAAACCTCGTCATAGGTAAAAGTCTTCAGTTACATTTCATTATGTAAGAAATTACACCAACATGCATTTGTAAGCATCACCATGGACATTCATTCACGTCACGGCTGCATTGTCAGTCAAATGTGACAAAGTGCATTATTTAAAGGTCTCAACTATTAAATCAGTTTCCCAGTTTCCGAGTTATACAGCTCTATATTTATTGAATCAATATGTGCCCAACTGTATTTTCATATACTTAATGTGTAGTCATTTTTAAATAGAAAAAGATGCATGTTAAAGGTAAATATGAACATGAACATGAACATATGCATATAAAAATAAAATCTTATTTACTTGTAGTAGAATATTACATCTGACAGGCTGGTCGAGGAGGGGAACAACCACGTTGGAGAAGAGATGGCACCTAAGGTGGTCTCAGTGGTCACACCTTCAGAATTAAAAGACACGCAGTGTTGGTTTTATTATCTGACACACGCATTACCTAAACCAGGATCACCAAGCTAACAATTCCACAAAGTAATGTTTCATTTATGCTATATTAAAGGCTTTCTTTATTTAGAAAATATGCTTTCTTGTTGTAAATCAGCAACCCAACAATACAGGGAATTGTCCTACGTGCTACCAGGTTTATGAGCCAGGGCAACGGTTCATTTGGGTTCTGTCTAGGATTGAACTGCTGGTCCTCATTCAACATTCAGCCTCTATGTTATATCATCTGTTTGAGTACTGCATGTAAACCTCCCTGTACAGTATTGCAAGCCAAACGTAAGATCAATGCAAATTGATACCATAAATTAGCCCAAAGCAGCTTAAGCTGGTGTATGACTAAAAACCACTAAACATGGCTTCAATATATCTCAAAAAGGAAAAAAAATCAAGAATATACCTGTCGAATTATTGTTATCTCTTCATCTGAACTGAATCCTTCTGATCAGCACAAGTTATGGTCTCCCTAAAACAATTCCACAACTAAATTGATATTAAACTTCACTGATAGGCCTACGTATTTTTGTTCAGTGAGATAACACTTTGAAGCTCCACATGCTTGTCCAAATGTGTGAACTTTAGGCTGAACAAAATGGGCTGTGCACTTCTTTAATTTTGTAATGATTACTGAACAGTTACAAAAATAGACAAGTGCAGATTAAGTTCATACCAACGAGTGAGTCACCGATGAGGTAAGGCTGGGAGGACACCATTTTCTGACTCCTGATGTCAGAGTGGACCACAGTGGACTGACAGATGTAACCTCTGACCACTCTCCCATTCTCTGTCACATTGTCCACACAGGAGGCCGGCGCTTGACTCTATATGTGGGACACATTGAGGTAACATGCACATCGAAGCTGAACTTCACAAAAAGAAAAAAAAAAAAACATTTTTCAGCTTCTCAGCTTTCTCACCTCTGCCCTGCATAGTCCTAGATTAAACTGATGGAAATACTGCAGGCCTTTGCTGGTGAAGCGTGGGCTGCTGAGGAAGCTGGTGATGTTCGACAGGGGAAAGAAGTCGTACTGCAGCAGGGTCCCTCCTTTCGTCTGGACATGCAATGTGCAGTCACTGAGACAAGCTGTGTGGGCCTGCAGGATGATGTCAGAGTGTCAGCAGATGCACTTGCACTCACATCTCATTGTGTTTCTAGTGCAGGGAACAACTCTGTTAGTGGTCTGTGGGAAATCTCACAGCAGATGGTATATGCCTGCCTCAGCAAAAATACTCATTCGGGTGTTATCGCATCTTGTTATGTTACAGCAGAGTTTGCCTCAGCAAATTTAAAGTTTGATGAAGTTAACAAAGTTTGCGTTTTTAAGGCAGTAGCACTTTGTTCATTCAATTCAGTTTGCACAGAAATTTCTGCCTGGTTACACAATGAAACGCCCAATAGAAGTACCTAAAACAGAAACTAATGAATATGATTTTAAAAAGTAAGTTAGAGTTCAATACCCAATTTATTCTGGCAAATTTGTGCAACAATTCAAAATCAAATATGTAAAGAAATATACATATCAGTGCAGGATTTAGCATTCTGAAAAGTCATATGACCACTGTTTGCTTATTCATGTAATCAAAACAACATTTTCTGCATTTTGCAATAAAGCGCTCACCTATATCTCTTTCCTTTATAACATATTTTAAAGCACTTGTCATATTTGAAGCATATTTTACTGTAATTAATTAATCTAGTTAGTTATTTATAAATTTATATGAGCTGAATGTAATAAAAAGAGAATAAAACATTTCGGAAGTTAAATTTTAAAGCCAATCAGGAGCTAACGTCAACAGATTTAAATACTTTCATGCCTCGATAAATGCATCCATAGCTTTCCTCTGAAGAGTGCAGTGCGATCCTACCTTGTTTCTCTTCGTGTTTGGTCCACACGGGACACAGGCAGACTCTCCAATAGGATGACTGGCCCTGATGAAGGTGTTTGGCGGGCAGCTCTTGCACGCTCCTGTCTCATTGACCATGAAGTGACCCGGTGGGCAGAGAACACAGGTGGAGTCAGCCTTTGCAGACGTCAGAGCACAGCGGTGACACTGCGAGGCCACACCTCCGATCACATTGGTGATCTGGATGGAATAGATCTTTGCAAATTCAGCGCTGTATTTCTTGTCCTGCAAGCAGAGAGGCACGAGGAGTCATTAAGCAGCTGTTTTATGCACAAAGGAATCCCAATCTAAATCCCAATATGTATACATGCATAGACATATATATGATAAAATAAAGGCTACAAAGAATAGAGAGAACTAAGTGGGCTTGCAACTCAAGACTGCCATCTAGAGCACATATTTCACAAAATATAGTTTCAGTGTGAACACAACCAAGTCACCAGCTAAAGAAAACACATCACACACAACAGCTTGGAACGATAATTTCAAGTGACATTTTAAAAGGTTTACAGACAGTGTGCATAAAATGTACAGCAATTATGGCCAAATAAAGGCACCTTGCAAACCCCCATGTACGCTGTAAATTTTCTTATAAACCTTTCTGTGAAATCAAACAGTGTAAGTACTTTATTACTTTTATGACTGACACTTTTGGCCATCTAGAGCACATAACTGTGTGTCCTGAAATTATTTATTCATTGCTGAGAGTCTCGCAGTGACAACAAGGTTACAGATAAAATACACTGAGCATTCAAAGGAAGTAGCATACTAAAAAACATTAATAAAAAAAAGTTTAATATAAACAGATTATACCATATTTTTATATTGTAGCAATAAATAAAAAAAATCATTTTTGAAAAACAAACTTGTAAAGACTGATCTGACTGATATGATACAGATAAAATATAAACAGATAAAGTTTTCTTTTTAACTGGCAACCTGTCCAGGATGCACCCAGCCTATTTCCTAGTGAAAGTTGGGTAATGCTTCAGCCCTTTTGTGACCATTTCTTTCAGTCAGGTGTGCCAGATCGGGGAACATCTAAACCTTGCAGGGCAGTAGGTCCACTGAACTACACTGTAATAGCTCTGAACCCACAAACAACTTCTGAACTTCAAAGTCGTATATGAATGATGGATAACTGAAAATGGAACAACACTGTGCTGTCTAACCAGTAAATGTGGCCATGAAAGACTTAAAAAACTGAGGAAGGTAAGAAGAAGACCATCATAGTTAGGGAGTAGAACATGTGTCTCACTGTGTCAAAGTCCTCTGTTCGCTGAAATGTCCAGGTGAAGCTGACCGTGTCGTTGCTCTGGATCAGGTAAGAGTATGACTGCTTCCTGTTGCTGCCTTTCCACTGCTCGATCACATTGTTGTTCCACTCACTATAACCCTGCAGAGACACACCCATGTACCTCATAAATTCATCCAGAGTCAAGCTTGAAATCTACATGAAAACTTGACATCTTGAAATATTCATGGTACAAAAACATGTGGGAACATTATTACTCACTGCAAGAAAGTAAAACTTGCAGTTGGCTGCACACACAGTCTCAAAGACGAAGGTGATGCGAGAGAGTTCCCTCCTTTCACCGTCTTCTGCCATAAACTGAGGAACCCTGTGAAGAGTGGAAATATTTTCTTAGACATCATTATACATTTAACCTCTAAGATATACATCTATGAGAATATAAACTCAAATTTGGGACTGTGTATAATCTTCACCTGTATCCTGGAACCGTGAGCGTGAGCATCAGGTAGTCTGAGTCCAGATTCCCAGGGGTGGTGTAGACATACTCTCCAGCCACCTCCCACGCTGTTTTTACAAAAAATAATAATAATAATAATAATGATCAGAATAAAAACACACATGCACGTACAGAATAACGCAACTCCTCTAATGTATGTATTTACAGTGAGGTTCAATAACTAATTACTGCTGTGCTGGGAATGTTTTTCTTCTCAGTTTAGCTATTAATCCTGTACTTCCATTTCCTCAAGCATTTCATCATACTGTTGCCTTCTTGTTTTGAGAAGCTCCTTACCATTGCATCGATGGTGAGGTTGACTGATTTATAAGTATTGGATAAAACTCGATGCAGCAATATCTGCCCCTCCTGACCGTTTTATCAGCTAGTTTCTCACCTCTGCTTTGATTCAAGTCACTGAACTCTTGACGGAAGACGGAGCTCTTCATGTTGTCTGGCATCGTGTTCCACCATTTGTACTCAAACCCCACGATCGGCTCTGTGCCAGCAGGACACTTGATGCAGGCTGAGAGTAAAAAATGTGTTACTGTAAGGACATGTTGCAAAATGCATTCTTTTATTATTTTCAGCATATATTTGTATGCTTTATTATGTTACAGCCATGTGCTTTTTTGTATCTGAATACACAGTACAACCCCAAATCAGAAAAAAAATCAATAAAAATTGGAAGTTGCGAAAAATGTTGCATAAAATAAAGTCAATGATTCTTTACTTTGGCTTTAATATGAACTAGTTATTTCATGTTTTGTCTTGTTAACTTGAGTTCATTTGTTTAAAATAAATCTATTTTGGTATGTTATGCCCGCTGGGAAATGTTTTTATATCAGCTATCGATGAACAGTGGTTGTTGAAACAGTGATGTCTGAGGTATCAGAGACGAGTGTTCAACAAAGGCTGCACCCTGCGTGCACTGAAATACATCTGCATTTCTTAAATCGTTTAATTATATTCTCAACAGTAGAAGAAGAAAATGGAGACTCATTTCAATCTCTCTTTGAGCAATATCTTTTTAAAACATTAGGAAAAAATGTATATACTTGTTGACAAACTAAATACACTACAACTATCTTTGCTCCTCAAAGACGTGACCCATCATGGATACTGCTTTCCTACTTAGTAATGTTACATTTTACAACGTTGCATCTTCTTTTAAACATCATTCCCATCCCTAAATTGCTCTAATCATTTTTTTTTGTGTGGTTTGTTTGTTGCAGGACTAAAACACAAAAATGGATGAATATAAAACAATAAATTAGTCTAGACAAAACATAAGCTGTCATGGGTTCATACTGTCTACAATGGAATCAAAGTCAAATGAAATGCAAGAAATGTAATTAAATATCATTATTATTATTATTATTAATTCCAATTAAGCGTTTTATTTATTAAAAATCAGTTGTGTTTTTATTGTTATTGTTATTTTATGCCCATGTGTATGGTACATGTATTTCACAGAGAAGAAAATCTGTTACACTGATATCAAATAAAAGAATAAAAGGTGATTGTGGATTCTTCACCTGTTCCATTTGAGTAGGAGTCATTGCTGCAGGGTTCACATGTGGAGGAATTGGTGACAAAGAAGCCTGGGTTACATGGTGGGCAGGTTTGCTTTTCCCCTGACGCTGGAAGCTTCACTGCCCCCTCAGCCGTCTCACTGCAGATCTTTGGCTCAGTCCACTTGTACATGAGCCGAGTCTAAGACACAACACAGCACAGTCAGAATTACACCACACAGTTGTTTGCGAAGAAAAATCCCTCTTTGTTGTTCTTTACTAAACTGGTCTTACCTTTCCCTCAGAGTCACAGGGGGTGTGGGTGTAGAAGTAGTCACTGTTTGTACATGCCGGTCTTGGTTTGCAACTCGCTGAACCAGATTCTGGGGAGGAAAAAAATAAATAAAATCGAGCAAAAAAGCCTTCACATGTGATGGAGAATGTACAGCTTGCATTAAGATTTGCTGATAAGGACTCTGCAACCATTTAAGCAGAAAAATCTGCATGCTGAGTGCTTTGTAAAAACATAACTACATGCAAACACATAAATGGTTGTGAGGAAGTCCTGCGTGTGAAATGACTGGTGTTTGTGTATTGAGCATTAGAAACGCAAACAGACCAGCGTATTTGTCTTGGTCACACTCGTGGCAAACGGTAGCACCCTTGTTGGAGTAAGTATCAGCGGGGCAAGGGGTGCAGCGGGCAGATCCTGCTTTTGCACTGTGAGTGCCAGGTTTGCAGTGGAAACACTCAGATGTGTAGGCCACCCCTGGAATACAACTGTCAGTCAGTATTTAATCATTAACAGACACGGAGCTGTCAAGAAGACAAAAAAAACATGCAACACACATCTTAGCAACTCCATAGTTTTGTTGTACCTGAGACCTGAATGTTTCTTAACAGCACAGGCTTGACAGCACTACCCTGAAGAGCATATGTTGTGGTTCTCCAGTACAACACATTGTTGCCGTTACTCAGCTCTTCCTGCACAGATTCAGTTGAACAAAGTCAGAACTGTTTACATCAAATCTTTACAACAAATAACAACCGGAGGACGAAGGGATGCTTCACTCTGAGAAACCTTGTGTTGGCGCCAGTTGTTCTCCGATTCTTTCATCCATCGGCTTCCAGAGTCAGTTGATTGACACTGGTCATTCTGAACCTACAAGAGGGAAAGATGAGAGCTTTTCCAAATATTCCAGCTGTGTGCTAACATTCACGCACCAGCAACACTTACAAAGAACTCAAAGTAGATGCTGTTGTCAGGGTAGAAATATTCAAATGACAGAGTTCCAGGTTTTTTCAAGCTCACGGCATAAGACAACGTTGCGGTGCACTCATCTGTGTTTGAGGCCACATAGTCACCCTTTGGTGTCCAGGTGGAGCTGCAAGAACAGGGTCACCAGAGACATTTCGATGAACCTCTCAAAATAATAAGGTGGCTTTTACAACATGATAAGCGAGTTGCAGTTAATGCTAACTTAGTGCAGTCCGTAGAGGCTTTCCACTTGTATGTGATCACCCCGTGCGTGACAAAACCTGTTGGCAGGCTGTCCCACTCATCAAAGGCCACGCCGGTGCCCAGGGAGTAGGAACCTGCAGCACACTTCTGACACTGCTGCGACTGCATGTCAAGGAACTCCCCCTCACTACAAGAGAAGGCTCAACACAGAAAAGGCAAAAAAAAACAAAACACAACACAGGAGTGAAAAATGTTAATGCTCCATGCAGATATACACTGTGACAAAAAAAAGGTGCATTACAGCCTAGAGGTTTGGATAAAATGTCTAAAATGAAACGTAAAAGTAAGACACTTACTACACTGAGTGCCTTTAACTGGATCTGGGAGGCCTGTGCACGTGTCAGCTTTGTTGGGAACCGCCACCCTCCATCTCGACCCGAGTACATCACATTCTGTGTACTCAAAGTGATAATCTGACTGCAGGAGCAAAGCGCAGCTGTGAGTTTCACACCACCGCACAATGAAACACAGATAGTAAACAACGCAAATTCTGAAACAAGTTTGAATAATACAAAAGATTACACTGACAGTTATGCCATTAAGGATGCAAATCTTAATTAAACCAAATGTTTAGATATCTGACAGCTCCAGGCAACACCTTTAGATGTCACGTTTTGTCCAAACAACAATAAAAAAACGAATTTAGTTTGTATTATTTGAGATGAGGAAATGTATAAATCCTGTACATTTCAGAAATTGAAACTAAAAAACCAAAAGCATAGCCCCTCTTTGGTAAAAACAGATCAGTAGGTCATTACATGCTTCTGAGATTCTAGCCCCTAATCAGGCCAGCCTCTTTTACAAATAGCAGGTGAAGCTAATATTTGTCCTGGCGGCTGTCTCGACTGTTCTCGTTTATCAAGGATGTGCCACGGGTTCTCTGGATCCTTCAGGGGGTTATTTACAAAGCTGAGGAGAAAAAAGCTGATTTGTCTGATCCTTTTTCAAGCATCCAGTTACAGTGTCATCACAGAAGCAGGCTTTTACAATTGGTCACTGTCTCACCCAAAGTGCTGCAATTTGGGAAATTGAGTTAAAGGTTACCCTGTTGACCTGACACCATCTGTTGAATCTCAAGATTTGATTTCTGTTCAACTATAGGTTGTACAATTCCCCAGAAGGTCACTTAACAGACCATTCTAAGCCCCCACACAGCCTTTTGAGATTAATAGTTAACAGAAACACAACAGCGGCAGCAGCACTTCTCCGTCTCTGTGTTGTTCCATTAAAGCTCCCGCATTAGTTCTGCAGGGAAATGAATATGGGTTTGAGTGGGAGGGTCTGATGTAAAAATGCATCAAACCCGAGATGTGCCTTGCCTTAATCGCCTCCTTTAAACAAACATGAGGAAACCGAGGTAACAGGACATCATGACAGCTGTACCTCAGGGTCAACGAAAACAAGCACGGAAAAAGACTCAACTGTCAGGACCTCCTAAACTCAAGCTTTTGTTAGCTCCTTAAGAGTACAATAAACCCTCACAGGTCATTACGCTACACTTTCTGCTGCACGGTGTAAAGTAAGCTGATAAAAATGGTTTTGGTTATTATCATAAGGTAGGCCCGCTGCTGTTATGCAAACTGAAAACAGACATGGGTGGCTGAGAAAGAGCACAGAGGATAATGCAGGATATGGAGTTTGTAGTAAAACAAGAGTATGATCAGTACCACAACACACATGGGAGCCGACTGTATTTCAAACTCCTGCGAGAGAATTTTTTTTTTTCCTCACTCAACACAGGAAGGTGGTGAAAGTATCGGGCTATTTTACTGAACTACATAAAACCTAGAAAGAAGGCTTGAGTGCACAGAGTGAGTCAGTGCTTTAATAATACAAGTTTTAAACACATAGCTTTTAGAAGTTTCATTTAAATATCTTTAACAATAAATGTGGGCTGAAACTTGCACCCACTTTATACATCTCCAGTTAGATGCATTGATGGATTTTAAGTGGTTTCAATTCCCACCTATATCTCATTCAACAATTCTAAACAATTTATGGCCCAAAAGGTACAATAACTCAACATATTAACAAGGAGAAATGATCTGTAGCCATAGAAACGTTATTTCTAGTGTATCAGTGCCTTACAGCCTCACCTCTTTGCACATGGGCAAATCCGCAGAGATCTGAGAGAAAAGCAGCCACAGTAGGCTCACAGCAGTGCAGCGTGTACAGCGGCTCAGGTGTGTCAGTCCTCGCTGCATCGTCGGGCTGTCAGTGCCTAAGTGATGCTAGAGAGATGACCTGCGCCCTCAGGTGCTACCCGCCAGGCTGATGGAGGCGGGGCTTCTACCTCAACTCAGGGCAAACATTGCGATCTGATTGGATCAGCTGTTTTGCTTTCTTAATGTCCTAGTTATGCACAGTCATTGTTAATGTCCCGTACTTTGCTTTTAAACGGCTACCTATAGTAATTATGTAGCACATAACGCAACGTTTGAGAACGATTTTACCACTAAAAGTTGATCTTTTTTGTCTAAATTAAAATTTTGTCAAACATTTAGGCTAATTTTTGCAAATTGTAGTACATCTTTTATAACAAACCTTTGTGATTCACAGTACAAAAAGTTGAATTTATACAAAATTTGCAGTTCTATTAGGCTACTTTTGTAATTTTATGTCAAAACGTTACAAAAAATAAATAAACAAATGAATAAAACAAAAATTAATAGCATTTTGTTTTGAAAAGTTTATAATTTTGTGACATTTGTGATTGTACGGTTTTAAAAAGTCGGTTGTTGAGAAAACAAAGTCTCGATCTTTCAAATCTTTCAATTTTATGACTTTTTTTATTTACTTTATTTTAAAAGTGATATACATACAGAAGTCTCAATTTTATGATCTAGGTCACAGCTTTTGTGAAATTTGAGATTTTATGACATTTATAGGCCTATGACTAGGCTATTTATTTTTATTTTACGACCGAATCCAGGAACTAAGGGGAAATCTGACAGCATAGCTGATCGAGAAAATAAAGAATAACCGGCCCATTTCACGCTTATCTTTGTGTTTTAGTGTTAGAAAAACATAGCATAGGCCTGCTTTTAGACTGGAGCCCCGTTTCTCTTTTTTTGCTGTCTGCACCTGAGGGCTTGGACGCCCTTTACATGATGAGTGATATGACAAATATCCATAACCTGTTGTTGTTGACGTCTCTCACATAACAGCTACCTGAGATGTGCGCCGACCCCCCCCCCACCCCATCGTTTTTATTTTATTTTTGAAGGCAGAGCACAAGAAAAGGGCGCTATTAGGGGTTCCAAACTAATCATATATTTTTATTCTTTTTTTTATTTGTTTTTTTTTTAAGTCTGTCAGCGGCGTCCCCTCCAGCAGATGGCGCTCTAGGCGACAGTTCACTCCAGTGCAATTAGTTTATTCGACATTAAAAATATGAAAACATATAAACTGTAGGCTCTCTCTCTCTGCAGTATCTTTTTAAAATAAAAGTTAAGCGGAGAACGTGGTAATGTTTACGTTGGTTTGTTTTGTTTCAGTAAGTACGCCTAAGTAAAATTTATTTATAAAGCACATTTAAACAGAGACATCACTGACCAAAGTGCTGTACAGAATAACAAATAAAAATAAAATAGAATAATAAAAGAACATTCAGTGACAACAAATAAATCACAAATTTGACCTAAAATCACAGATACACAAGGACATAAAAAATGACAACATTAGGGGACTGGGAAAGTTTGTGAATAGAGGTGAGTTTTTAATCTAGATTTAAAGGTGGAAATAGTGGGGGGGTATCTAATGACTGGTTCCACAGTCGGGGAGCAGCCACAGAAAAGGCCCTGTCACCTTTCAGTTTCAGCCGTGACCGAGGACCTAAGGGACATGGTGGCCGAATGGAACTGGAGAAGTTCATTGATGTAAGGCAAGGCAAGGCAAGGCAAGTTTATTTCTAGAGCACAATTCATACACAAGGTAATTCAAAGTGCTTTACATCT
>JBAMYA010040655.1:0-15305 GCA_037176975.1 Arrhamphus sclerolepis | reverse complement strand
GACCCACCTGTTCTCAGCTGCATTTGAATAAAGTTCCAAATTTACAGTTATTTTAAGCCTGAATTTTAGAACCAAAAACAAAATAGTTTTAACTGCTGTTTTTATCTATTCTCTTCTAATTTATTTTTTACATTTTAAATTGTGCTTTATATTCTGCACTCTTTGTTTTTAATTTAATGAATTAATGATTATTTTTATGTTTTATGGAATGATGTTATTTGACTTTTATGATTTTATGTAGCTGTAAAGCACTTTGAATCCCTTGTGTATGACTTGTGCTCTACAAATAAACTCGCCTGGAGATTTTAACAATGAAAATATATTCTATCTGTATGTTCCTGGATCCATTTCTCCTCTTCTTCATTTTGTAAGTCAAAACCAGTAATATTTCGTTAAATGCCACCAGAGCTATTTCCTTTGTTCACCTATTTACTTGGAAAACTAATTAAATCTTCCTTGGTGAGGCTACACAACCCTGTCAGGGTCTGAGCACCAGTGAGCCTGTGTTTGAGTGCCAAAGAGAAACACACACACACACACACAAAAACAAGTGATTAAGAAAGATGTATCCCAGAAAAGATGCTTCATGAGAACAGGAAGATGGAGTTGAATAAATGTCCTCTCTGATGTTTCAGCCAGACACTCGTCTCTTTTGATGTCATTTGAAGGATCCAGTTGTCTGGATGCTGACTCCTGGTGCTTGTTAAGTTTTTGTTCTGAACTAACAAAGCAGCTCTTTGCTGCCAATATTTCAGCAGAATATTCAGTTAGGGGCACAAAATGTGGCGCATCCACAACATGCAAACAAGCAGGACAGTAGCTGCAAGAGCCCACGCTGTCATTTTCAGCAGAGCAGCATGTCATCATGCCTTCTGTAATCACAGTCTGGCAAGGTTGCTGTGGTGGCGAGTTGTGGTTGCAACGGCTTGCTGCAGTTATACTCAGTCATGCTGTCTTTTCAGGTTCACTTCAGAAACCTTTGAGATTTGGGCAGGGACTCTTGTCTCTTCTCCTTTGGCACTTTTATTAACCTGTATGGATCTACTGAGCTTGACTGAGTAGGTGACGTCTGGCTATTATTATTATGATGATTAAAAAAAAAAAAAAGACTAATAAAATCAAGCAATAAATAAACTTACCACAAGCTAAACTTCAGAAGACAGTAGCCGTACCAGGGAGGGCTGCCAGGTTAAACGTGCTAATCATCCCTGGCACAAAAAGTAATTCCTGCTCCAACTGTTGGGCTGAAGGCCATGCTGAGATGCCTCTGTGCTCCTCCCATATTGTGGTGCCATGGAGGTAATGTCACAACACCTTTTTTTTTCTTTTTTCTTTATTTATTTATTTTATTCAGGTGGTATATCCATGGTGTGATGGTTACAAATGATGATTAAAAAGTGTTTGGGTGAAACACAGCAGTGCAGTGGTTTGTACTGACACTTCACCGCTAGAAGCTTCAGTTGGATCTGGCTTCAGCTGGTGAGTCTCTGTGGAGTTTGCTTGTTCTTCCTGTGTCTGCATAGGTTCACCACAGGTAGTCCGGTTCCCTTCTACCTCAAAATCATGTTGTCAAAGTTAATTGGTAACACAAAATTCTGCCTCGGCATCATTTACATAAACTATAATCTAATTTGTAATTATAGGAATAAATTGGTCCATCAGATAAATCGATCTATTTAGTGTGGGTGTGGCAGTGAGAGAAAGCTGCTTGCGTTATAAAAGCACCTTGAGTGATCTGGACTAGAAAGGTGCTATATTAGCATGCTGTTTTTGAATTGAACCAGATTATTTACTGAACCAATATGACTGCTGACTTCAGTTGGACGCTGAGACTTAACATGACTGTTTCTCTGCAAGCATGACTTTGGTGCTCATGTAGTTAATGAAAGATGATTACACATGCAAAGCTGCAAACCAAAGCATGCACATAGTTCCGTATTGTTTCAACAGATTTTCTCAACCAAAACAAAATTAAATGTATTTTGACAGGCCCATAATACATGGAAGCAAATACTCTTTTTGTGGAGCAGTAGCTGCATTAGGTCGAGTGCTTCACTTCCTGAATGTACTTAAATAGAGCCTGAATGTACTGAGAGCCAACGATGAGCGTGTGTCCTGAGTGAATTAGCTGCGTAAACTGTCAGAATCAGGCTCAACAAGTCCAAGAGCAACGTAGAACTGGAGACCACTTTAATAGACTAAAAAAAATCACCATTATTCATCTTCTATATTCAGCGAGGAAACTTCTAAAAATGGTAAAGCAATGACACTGTCACCACGAGCCAAATCAGGAACTGCTCAGTCATGTTTCAGAAGAGGTAGATCAGTTTAAGGAAGCAGGTTTGCTTTATCCAGTAAAGGAAAACTCTGCAGGACCAAACAGAACAGAGGGAGCGACCAAGCAATGCCTGATTTATGCTTCTGAGTAGGAGCTATGCACGTAGGTGCCAACCGCTAGGTAGCAGAGTCAGTTATGTTTCTGCAGTGTTGTACTTCGCAGTACCCAGTTTGCTTTTTTTTCTTCCTCTATGTCACTTGGACGTAGCAACAGAGCAAATGAAGTATATTTTATGTGAGCTGAAGCTGATAAACGTTGAGCAGCAAACTATTGTACTAACTAACAATAAGGAAGAAATGGCCACAGGAAATGTTTCAAACAAAGAACAAATCAAGTTTCTTGCGACCAGCATCATGCAACGCTTTTTACATTTGGAAACAGGTGCACATCCTAGGGTTCACACCTACGGAGGATCTACAGCAAAGCTTGGACCCAAAAATATAAATCAGCCGTAAGAGATGAATCAAAAGGTAACTGAAGTTAATCTGAAACTCACATAGCTGTGACAAGCTACAGCTGGAAGCAAAGCAAGGCAATCATATATCTATATATAATTAAAAAGAGCCATAAAATACACCAGAGATGCTGAGCTATAAAACCCCTCTTCTACATTGATACGACCTCCAGTCCTTTTCAGTCCTGTTGAACCACACAGAGAAATGAGGAAACTGGGAAGACCTGGATTACCGCTGTGAAGTACTTGAAGTGACATTTGGAAAGCTGCTGGCTGAGCTCAGCCTCAGTACGCTCGTCTTTGGCTCGATAGTGAAGAAGTAGCTCGTGACTGTGATGGAAACCTAGTTTGATCGTAACATATTGATACTTTTTTTAAATTCGTATTTTCATTTAAAATAAAGGAGTTTTAAACATCTTTTGCACAAAATATTTAGTCTGCCTTTGACCTTTTTTGTACATCACTCGCTTTTTAAGAACAAATAAGGTTCTTTTAAAGTCAGAAGATTCGCTGAACATCCAGTGGGAGGCTCCACTGCTGCTCTTAATTACATCGGTCTCTCTGCAGTGATTCTTCATCTTTAGTGTTCCATTTCCTAATCAGTATGTAACTACCTACCAGTAAACTCTGTCATTAGTTAACATATACACACAGGTGGACACCCAAAAAAAATCCCTGTTGCTTTATTGTGCAGTCTTCTGCACAATAGATTAGTTGTGAAGACTAAGAATAATTTGAGTTTTTCATTTCAGTATCAGAAGCAGTGTGCCTTTAGCGCATGCATACCTATCACAGTCAACAAAGTTCATATCAAGCAGTTCGATTTCCCTCCACATATCTGTGCATAACTGCCCGCCCCCTATACATAGATTAAACTGTAGTAATTTGCCAGTTATCAAGAAACCTATAATGGCTTAAAGTGTCACCACCTCACGTCAGATGTTGATGGACTACAAGACTATTTTTCTCGTCACTGTGATTGTCTGTCAGAGCAACCAGCCACTCAGCTCCACTGTGCACTCAGGTACGCTTCACATTTACAAGAGGACGCACACACATTTACACCATTCATCCGCTGCCCTGAGGGAGACAGAACATCCTGCTGGCTGTGGGTGTTTGATGTTGAAGTGATCCACCCCAGCTTCATAAGAGCCCCCTGTAGCAGGAGAAATGGTTTAAATGTCACACTCTGCCCTTCGTATGTACATGTGTGCAGGCAAGAGTGCATGTGTCCCGCGTAGCCCTGCATGTAGCAGTGTGAGGCGCGATAAAGCTATTTCTGGGGTAGAAAATGAGGTCGCAGATAGACACGGCTGAACTTAAGTGATTTCTGTTGTACCACACAACAGCACATGACAGCACATCACAATGTGCTGATTACTGGTGATACCAGATGCCAGCAAATGGAACTGTTATTGTCCTCTATGATGCACCTTGAATTGTCACAGCTGTCTTTGGTAAGGAGCACAAATCGATACAAAAGCAGGACAAGGCTCAGGGTGACGTGGTGCATCTGCACAACACAGACAAAGACACATACATGGCTGCAGGTCACAGTGTCTGACAGTAACAGAATAATGTTGTTAACCTATGCCCATGGTGGTTCTCAAGCTCAATCCAAAAAAAGACCTAACACCTTTCAGTCTCTCTCCTTCCAGTGAACATGCTAAAGAAGACACCTGTTTTACTCTGATATTCTGATAAACTGCCTCACCAGTTTGAACAGTTTGTGGTTGCCGATTGATTCATTTTCAAAAGTCTAAAATGATATCTTTTCTCAGATACGATGTCACTGCAATGGTGCTCAAAAGTGAAATCACTGTTGTTGTCATTATTATTAATTTTGTCAAAAAGGACTGTCTACATCCGGCACTCCTACAAACCAGCGCCATGTCACCTCTGGCAGTGAAATCTCGTGTCTGTCAGAGAAGCTGCTTACTGCTCCTTGCTTTGGCTTGTTGAGCTAAATATAGCTTGCTGATTGATATCTGTTGTTCTCTAAAACAGGTGCTTCACATCCTTTACTCATCAAGGTTTTGGTTCATATCATTTATATTCGCATATTTTTAAAGCCAGGTTTGACCTATCCTTTCAACTTCTTCAGGCCAAGTGTTTGGTCTGATGGATAGATGGGATAGGATAAGGTAAATTAGTTCAAACTAGATCTACCTCCCTTGCTGGATGTTAAAAACAACCTTGTGTTTTTTAAAATGTCGTCTTTTAAACATAGTTGTATGATTCTCGTATTGTTGGTGCAACAATAACCCATTATTTCAGGTCTTTTTATGCTGTCCCCATTTAATTGTTCCATACTTACAAATATTGTATTTATATTACAAGCTTTATTATATCAGTTCATGAATTTCATTCAGCCAGCAAATAATATTATTTATTGGCAAATGTTTGGCCTTCTAAAACTCTTCTAAGCATGCTGCGGCTTAGTATTTCTTAATAAGCATCCATTAATAGAATGTATTTTACTTTTTATTGATTGGTGGCACATCAGTAAATGTGACAGAAAGGTAGATCTGGCCATACAACTATCCAAACAAGAGAGCACAGAATATATAAGGAAACACTGGGAAAAGGAAGGGAAGAATACTGATTTCTGGGTGAGTTAGAAGAGAATATGCCAGTTACAATGGTCATACAAGGTCAAGCAGGCGGTGTGAGCTCTGCTAGAAAAATATTGTGAGATTTTGTTTTCCTTACGCTCATCCAGAAGAACTATCAGGGCAGAGGCGACACTTGTTAGAGACTATGTAGGATTAAGGAAACCGACCATTTTCATATCTTCTGGGATTGCCAGGTTATAAGGACTTACTGGGGAGAAGTCCTCAAACATATAAATAATGTGTAAATATTCCTTTTGAATGGGAAATTATGTGTCCTGGCAACTTGAAGTTGGAAAAAAGGAATATCTAAGACAAACAAAGCCTGCTGTGTTGTATTGATGGCAGCCAGTAAGGAATCCATCACAATGAGGTGGTTAAGAGTTGATCGACCCACCGTTGATGAAGGGATTGAGATTTGACACAAGATGTATGTCATGGAGAAGATATCATTTCCCATCAGAATTCAGAAAAGGAAATTTTATACAGTGTGGACTGAGTATGTAAAACCTGTTAGATCTGACTTCATTTGACGGTATATGGGCTTGGAGCAAGCCCTTTCTATGTATTTATTTTCTTTCTTTCTTTTTTTCTTCCTTCCCTCCAGCCAATATGGGATATTGTCTGGATGGTTATAGGTGGTGTGCTCACAGGTTCTGTTCTGCGCTTATTATTTTTAATTCATTTTATTCTATTCCATTCTATTCTATTCTATTCTATTCTATTTTTGCTTATGCAAAATCCAGGAAAGGCATTGTGGAGAAAATTGGTTTAAGTTTCTGCACCCACGCTTCTCTATTTCTAGAGGGAAGAGGCGGGGGCAAAAGAATGTCAAATAATTAGCTGTGGACTAAATAAATTACATTATGCTGTAATTATTTTATGTATTTGGAATTTTCCTTTTCCAATAAAAACCAAATTTAAAAGGAAGGTAGATCTGATATATTATTATTGCCTGGTGGCATCTCTGTACATGATGAATTTTATTCACTTTCACATTAAAATATGGTGATAATGAGCTTTGTTTGCATAGTATGAAGTTTATGAGGTTCTTTACAGTCAAGCGCACACAACAAAGAATGTTATAAAAATCCCCATTATTCTTGCTGCCAAGTAGAACAATAATATTTAATTAGAAATAAAACAATAAGCATCTAAAATAAAGAAGTTTTGAACACAGAGTTAGACAGGGGGGGGCCATCTATTTCTCATTGGAGGATCACTCTTACAGGAAATGTTCGACCGCCATGTCTCCAGCCTCTCCCTGAGGAGGGTGAGCAACAGCTGGTCTGCACATCTGAGAGCTCAAGAAGGTCAATAATATATGCTGGTTCATGGCCAGTTAATGGTTTATGAAAAAATCAGTATGACTTTAAAATCAATTCTCAGTGTCGGTGCTTGTACAGGACAAATAGTTCACAAGTTAACACATTATTCTGCTCCTGCTCACATGTAGCAGAGCAGCAGTTATTGTTATCAGTTATAGAAGGCTCACTGCTGCTCACTATTTAGTCCATAGTTATTATTCTGATGGGTTCCATCATGTCTTTAGTGGTGCTGTGTGTGTGTGTGTGCGCGTGTGCGTGCGTGTGTGTTTTCATCTATAAGTATTCACCCCAACCAAGTAGTTGCCAAGAGCTTAGCAGGCTGTTGCTAGGCAATGCCATTTAAAATCCATCCCCCTCTGTATGTTGGAAGCAGAGTAGATGTGTTTGTCTCCCAGTTTTGTTGCTAGCAAGTACAGACGAAAGTGGATCCAATGTTGATCCAATACCACTTTTTTCTTTTTCTTTTTTTGTGCAGTTTTATCAGGTGGTTTTGCCTTCATGACTTCTCAAAATAAAACGAAAATTAAACAGTTTTCCCCAAAACTTTTAAGTGACAGCGTAAATGGAGCAGATGTTAATGGTTTGCACATGCCTTTAAAAATGCCATTATGCCACATTCTGGTGATGAGTGCCACATTTCTATCACACAATTACTTGTGCAGGTGTGCATTTGCGCTTCATTTAACACAGAGTAGATCTGTCTCCAGGAAACACCACCCCCTTTTAGACGGCACTGCACTGCACTGCACTGCTTATTATTAATACAGATTATCTCCTGGAGATTAAACGTGCAGGTGTCATGTATGAATTACTCTCCGCTGTGCTTTTCCAGAAGATTTTGCAACAACAGTTTGACGAGAGCAGACTTAGTGGCATAGATGTGTCATTTTGAGCACAGTGGACATTTATGGACAAACATGCACATCTGCAGAGAGTTTGTTCGATGGATGATCAGCTGCTCAGAGGAATCTGAGCGATCGCCTTAATAGATACATGAATATTACTACTGTCTAACCAAGATATGAGGATTTAAAAAATGAATATGTTCATGTTCATGCTTTTTACCTTGATGTGATTTTCACATTATGATTTTTCAGATTACAATAACTCTAAGTTATTGTGCAGAGATTTTGTTGAGAACTACACTGATAGTCCAGTTAGATCCTCACAAAAATGATGCCAAATACTGCCCTTTTTTTTAAGTGCAGTTTACTGTTCATTGAACTTAATTGTTATGAAGATATTGATGGTGTTGTGAGAAAACCTTGACTCATATGAGGACTTGCATAACGTACATCACACATGGACTGGACTGCTCAGAATCACCCAAATGGCAAAAAGTGTGTGTTCTGTGGTTCTCTGTCACTTTGACGGGCCTGTCTGAATGAAGCATAGGCGAAAAGTGACCAACGACTGACTGTCCCCACTGTAACAGATAGATGAAGCCATTAATGCTACATATC
Organism: Arrhamphus sclerolepis; assembly: GCA_037176975.1. Classification (NCBI taxonomy): domain Eukaryota; kingdom Metazoa; phylum Chordata; class Actinopteri; order Beloniformes; family Hemiramphidae; genus Arrhamphus; species Arrhamphus sclerolepis. The sequence continues at coordinate 7,110 of JBAMYA010040655.1, read as the reverse complement.
TCATCTCTAAAAAGGGTTATAACTGGGTTAATTTTAGTAAGGAGTAAACTGATGGCTGGTAATGTGATAAGTTGTCCCCGGATCCATGTTTTGTTTTTGTTTTTTATCTAAAAAGAAAAACATTAATGATAATAAAATAGAGGTGTGTTGCTATCACTATCTTTCACACAGACGTCAGTGCCTAAGTGTGCATTCTTTGACTCCTAGAAAGCAGGTCTTTCCGTGAAAAAACAAGGATTATCCATCATAATCCGACAGAACTGAGACTACAGCTGTTGTTTCTGCTTTTTTAAAGCCCGTGTTTACTTCAGAGTGAAGTTAATATGCTGTCTGTTGCATCAGAAGCTCAGTCTCTCTCTCCTTTGGGCAGTTTTCCAGTGACCAGAGCCGGTGTTTAGGTTGGCTCGCTGTCTGTGTGAAAGGATGTTTCAAGTTCATACACAGGCTGACATCCTAATCTTTCTCATGCCTTTTCCTGACACCTAAAATACTCAGTATTTTTACATTTTTTTTAAGACTTTAGTGTCCTCCTGCTCTGTATATTGCAAAATAGAAGCACTAACTTAACATGGATTGAAATACATTTAGGTTTTGCTTTTTGTTTTTTGTTTTTTTAAAGCACCTAGCTCAGTGCTCAGGAAAGAAACAGTGAGGAAGAAACAGTGAGGAGCAAATAGCGAGTGAGGGCTGGCAGACACAAGAGTGCACAAGAGTGACCCTACCAAAGGATTTGATTTTGATTGTGTCAGAGTAATCCACCGTCTCTGTTCGTCACCACGGGGACCAGCAAAATGAGAAACCTTTGGCACCTGAAGGCCTTTAGAGCATACTGCTGTCTTTTTGCCACTTCATCTGTGTGGACTTGTGCACCTGTGCTCGTCACTCACCGTCCTTCCAGAGCGCTTTCTCTTGCTGTCAGTCTCTCTCGCCGTCAGCCTGCTAACAGTCTGGTGACGTTCAACATCTCAATCACTGTATCAGCAAACGAGGAGAAAATGTTATTGGGATAACCATCTGAACCTTGAGACCGCTCTGTCTGGTCCTCAGAGGTTCAGATTTTGCAGGAAACGAAATACAGTACTTCTCTATCACCTTCTCCATAGGATAGCTTCAATTTTGCTTCCATAGACTATGTTTTTGGAGATTCTCAGACTAACTGTAAGTGGATTTGTAATCAGATAAATCCATGAAGTCACAAGATATTTTTCAGTAAATAAAAAATATAGAAAGTATTTTAATCATTCTTCCTGTCAAGTAACCATTGTACCCTTTTAATATCTCTACACATTAAACCACCGCTAACAAGGGATAGTAAGGGATGTCACTGGAAACCAGTCACTTCATCTTTTGCATTTTCTGCAGCTGTTTAAAAGGTGTGTAAAAGATTTATTTCTTTTGTTTACATAAAAAAAAAATCTCTTGTTCATTTATTTTTCTTCCAAGTGAAGAGAAGTAAATTAATTACCGTCATTAAAAATAAAATGGAGACGCTGAGAATGAGCTTAGCTTCAAAGGTCAAAGCCAGCGGAATAACAGCTGCAGAAAAGTTGATAAGTTATTTTTATCAATGTTACCAGCAGTAACTATCACACAGAGGCCAGATGACAGAGGGTAAGACTGACTAAAGAAGCACTCTAGTCACAGGAGGCACTGATACTCAGAGTTTAGATCTTTCCAAGTCTAAATATTTAATTTATTTTATTGTTTTCCGTTTTGTGGTCTGATGAAAAAAAAAAAAAGAGTAAAATGAAATATTCAGCCAAAGTAATTCAATGAATATTTAACCATGATTTATCAATATAACTTTGTTATTACAGTCAAAATAGCCTCAAAGGCAATGTCATCATAGTAGGACTTTTAGGCACCATAGGGCTTTTTTCCAAGTGAAGGGGGGATGAGTCTATTTCCGTGTTCCCTCAAGCATCAAACCAAAAAGAACATGTTCTAAAGAGCTAAAACTGCGCTTTGTGACAATGACACATGACCAAAAGGAAGAGCCACTGATAGTGCAGTCGGATCAGAGCAGCAAAATGAAAATGTAGCATATGCAGCTGGATATAGATGGAGTTAAAGATTAGCAGGAGCATATTTGATGAGATGAGAGAGAAAAGAAAGGAAGCACATGGTCACGTGAGTGTAGCCGGTCATTTTTGAGCTGAGGGATTAGTGGATGGGGGGGGATAGTGCAAATATGGACAGGTCGCAGTGACCTCTCAGAGCTTTTTTTTTTTTTTTCTTTCTTGAGGTGGAGGGAGAAAAGGGTCATCGGCTTGATTATCTGGTCAGCCTCCTGCCAGCCGACTGCCCCTCTGGAGTCCAATTAGAGAAAAGAAGTGTGTAGAGAAGTCTGTAGAAGGATCCCGACGTACTCAAAACACACGTCAGCGCTGATAATTGAATGATTGGTTTGCCAGTAATCAAAGCCATTCCCACTAATATTAGTGCAAGACACAACTTCTGTGAATTTTTCACATTTTTTAATGGCATATTCTGATCAATCAGCTGTTGCTTTGCTTTCCTGATAACAGACTTTGGCATTTTCACTTTTCCAAAATTCTTTTCGAACAAAAACAAAAAAAGGCTTGGCAGAAAAGACCTTCCCCAGAAGTTCAGATGACCATTTTTTAAATTCATTGTGTCTCAGTGACAGTTTGAACAGTCTCAGGGTTTTGCAGCCAAAAGAGCCCAGTTGCTCTCCCACCTCATCTTAATATCAAATTGCAGAAAACCAAAGTTTGAATTTTTTTTTCATCCTAAACCAAGACATTTGCATGTTTTGTAGTTTTTGTAAATGTGTCTCCATACATTAAATAAACTCCATAAATTGAATTTTACAATGAAAAGCTGGAAATGTCTTACCTTCGCTGTATGCTTCCAGTATAAATCATAACATTCACTGCTTAGGCTGCCTACAAACTAGATGATATTGAGCCCAATTCTCAATCTGATTTGTCCCCACGGCGGCAGTCATTTGAAGCTTGTCACAAACGACTATTTATCCAGTCCTCAATTATGTGGTGTGAAAAAGCAAGAAATGAAAAAAATTATATGGTGTCAGTAAGAGGTATTTTACTGCTCCAAGTCAAGTTGCCGCCTACCCAGTCTCAACCCATAAATATCATGTTTGATATTTATTATTCTTGTGTCTGATCAAATACCCCAGTAGCCAATGAGAGCATGCAGCCACAACAGTGGCTACTAATGGAACAAAACACAAGCAGAACCAAATAAAATATAGAAAAAGAAGGCAAGTATGTAGAATTGAGTCAGTAACACAAGTGGCTTTATACATGCCATATAAGACATACCATCGCAGGATCATTATTGTTAAATACTCTGCTGTGTCATTAACTGGATGAAACAACCAGCTAAATATTGCGTTGACATTTTTATAATAATAGAGATGTTACAGATTCTATGAGCCTCTAAAAATACCAACAAGATCATGGTTTTCGTTCAGCTTATGTCTAACTCAGTCTGCTTTTAGGAAATGGGCATTCATGGTGTCTAAATGTTTGACCTTTTATTTTTTATTTGCAGATCAACATCTAGTTGGTTGGTTTTTATTGACTTTTGTTCAGCTTCAGTGGCTCAGTGGTGATTTATGTGCACTGTTAAATGACAAACATTTGAGGGGGGACAAACATTTAAAAAAAACAGTTTATCGTTTCAAGGCAGCTATAGAAACATGGTGGGGCAACATTACGAAAATAAAATCTGTAAAAGAGATGAAAGTGAACTGGTCTCAAAATCACATCATATGGACAAAACATAATTGCCAAACAGAAAACTTCCCTTGTAAGGAAGCATTTCTGCAGGTGTGTGTCTGTTGTGTTTAAATGCAAGGCTATGACAAGCACAAATGCTGTCTTCCCTTCATGCACACTTTTGCTAAAGAGCCTCACAATTACTGTAACTGGAGCAGCAGATGCCCAGAACCCCCATTACCTGCCCAGTAATACCACCTGCACATAACAATATTAACTTCACTGAGGTAATTTATTGATAAAGTTTCTTGGGGAATCAGCCATTGTCCTTACAGCTAAAGTCTGAAAATTCACTCTGATTGTGCCATGTTGCAGACTGCAATGCTGATCATATTTGTGCACGTAGCCCAGGCAGTGTTTTCTACTCGCTGATACTGCTCTGTTCAATGTTCTGGGGGTAAAATACTTACTTGCAATAATGATTTCCTTCTTCTGGTCTTGCAGCTATTCAGAAATACCATCTGCATGTGTGGTTTTTAAATGTACTGCTGGCTTTCACATGCATAGCTTTCGAGACTAATTAAATGAATAGACTTACTGATATCAAGTAAGAAACACAAAATGCTTTAGATTTGATGCTCAGATTTTAGTATTTCTTATCGAAAATGTGATAGAAAATGCCCTGCTACTTGAACCTCAATGTAGTTGTAGCAGACAGAGTAGTAGTTTTGAGTAAAAAAAACTTTCACTCAAAGTTGATTCTGTTTACAACATTAAGCTCAGTGTTAAAAGTAGGATAAGCAATTTCTGGATGACATCACAGCTGTATATTTGGAAAAAAAACATCAGCAAAACACTAGCAACTTCCTCCCTCCACTGCTTCCTAAGCTGCAGGATTTCATGTCCAGGAGTTTGAGCCGTCCTCCTGTCATCGATTGGCTGGAATAATGTTTGGTATGGTTTAGGAAACAGGCGGCACCCCCAGTTCATGGATCCAGCTGTTTATGAAGACAAGATGCAGAGCTAGCAGACGATGAGATATTACCCGACTGTGACAAAACTGCACTGTGTTAGAAATGGTGCAGAATAACTTACCCTAACTTTAAACCATTTTGTCAAGTTAGTCAAGCAGAAATGTGACGAACAGCACCAAAGTGCCAGTGTCCTCTGCTAAACAGTGTTATGCCATTTATATGATTATGGTATGGATTTTTGAGATTCACTACATGACTCTGCAATGCAGGAAAGAAGAGGCTCCCTTGGGGTACTAAAATCTGAAGAGTGATCTCAAATTATAATGGTGAATAACAATCAAGGGCCTTCTGAATTTTAGTGGTTACATTTCTTTCTACTCAAACACACAAAAATGCAGCAACTTCATAAAGATGATTGTTTGCCAGTGAGTCAGTCATTAACAGTGCGTCTTTACCAGTGGGTGCTGCAGTGGTCCATAGTGATAGCCAGCCACATCCTGCAGATCCTCTCCTGTTACCATTAAGTCTGCTGTGGAGGAGCAGAGTGATTGGTACAGAGCCAGAATTCATTGATTTCGCAGGATGGCCTTGAAACCAACCTCCAGCTTGTTAACGTATAATCATTTACAATTACAAAGTCACTTAATCATCACAAGCTCCCAAAACCCCACCACTCACAAGGGTGCACCCAATCAGATGCTACATAATATGTAATCTGACACCTCACACCATTTTAAAGTGTTAGCACAAAGCATATGTCCACCAGAGGATTTTTTTAATGAGCTGCAAAAGTGGATCTGGTGTTGTTATGACAGATGGAGGGAGCCGACGATGTACACAAGGTGAAAACAGTGCCATCAAGGTTGGTCTCATGTTTATTCAGCAAATAAAAAGAATTCATATGGGCAGTAAGAAATTAAAAAGGGTGCGATACACAGAAGGGTAAAAGTACATAATAAAAAAAACTATATACAAGCAAATGTCCAATTGTGTTAATACCAGTGTTTTTTGTTTTTGTTTTTTCTGAAAATCCTGATGCACATAAATGCATTGGAAGTACTCCACATTCTATTCTAAATCACAAAATGAAGAAAAACTGTTATTTTTACAGAAAGTGAAGAAGGGGGAAGATGGGTCGTTCCAGACCTTGTTCAGAATAACAATGTAATTTTATGAAAAAGTTGATTGGAGAAGGAATAACACATAAGGAAGTACAGAAAATGATAAAATCATTTAAAATGCTTTAGAATGGCAACCAAAACCAAAAAGACAATGAGGAAGACAGAAAACTACCATTTGAATGGATGGAACAGCCAAAACGGCAAACACTCAGCTAATCATCTGCTCAAGGATGATCAAAGAGGAGTAGAAGACATCTATGTGAAGCCAAGATATCAGCAAGAAACTCCAACGAAATCCTGCTGAAGACAGTGAAGCATGGTGGAGCAAGCGCCATGATATGGGGATATTTGTCGTACTGTGGTGTTGGGTCTATTTATCACATACCAGGATTAATAGATCAGCATGAATACATCAGAATATTTGAAGAGGCCTGATACTGAAGAGGAAATGTCCTTGAAATGAGTGTTTTAAGAAGACAACAACCCCAAACACACCAGGAGGCAGCAACATCTCTGTTCCAGACCAACCAGTTATAGAGTGGTTTAATCCTGTCGAAGACTTGGGATGACATCAACAATGCTGTCTCTGAGGCAGACCCAAGACATGCAGAACAATTCTGAAATGTAGTAAAATCATCCTGGACTGTAATACGTGTTACAGCCAAACACAGTTATGACCCACTTTTATGAGCTATTGTATACACATGCACAAGACCGATCACCACTTCTAGGACCATTTGCATATCAAAGCATTGTTTACTCCAAAGTGAGCTCTGACACTGTTCACTGAAATGAAAAAAAGATGTGTTTTATTTGGTGTCTCACTTATGAAATAAACATAAAATTGAACGCTGAAGGGAAAAAGTAAAAGAGTTCAGCAACTCTGCACGTTTAGAACTCAGGTAAAAATAAATAAATAAATAAATTGGTTTGATTACCAAAAGGAAGACCAAAAAGTGCATCATCTGAACGTATCAGAGACACAGGAGATTTATATTATTTAACGAATGAATCAATAACCTGTACCTGTTGATTAAAGATTGAAAATGACTCAAGAAATCGGGAAAAGAAATCGCTACCATAATATTACTAATTCATAATTAATTAATTCTTATTATGATTTTTGTGATTTATGTTTTTTCTCTGTGGAAGCATTGTTTGTAGACCTGGTCCAAGGAGATATGATCCTCCACTTTCTTTTCTTCATGCGAAAAAACTAGCATTTAATTGTTTTAAAGAAGCTGTTAATACTGTTTTCAAAGATTAGGGGTAACCTTGACCCATTTTATCTTATACATACAGTACATA
>JBAMYA010040634.1:0-15305 GCA_037176975.1 Arrhamphus sclerolepis | reverse complement strand
TATATATATATATATACACACACACACACACACACACACACACACACACACACACACACACACACACACACACACATGCTTCATCTCTTCCTTTAAGGATGAGCTGAGTGTATGACTATGGCTTAAGAAACACTGCTACTTCACTGAAGAACATAATTCATTGAGAAAAACAAAGAAAAAGAACAAAGGGTTGTGCAGAATATATATGTGTGTGGTTAGAAGTCCAAGCTGCAATAGCCAGGGGTGTTGCATCCTCCCAATAATTTCTCCCCTAGCACAGTGTACACCAGTACAGTCTACCTGACCCACATCCTCAAGTGTGTAAAGAATAAGAACAAAGAACAGAAAGTAGAACAATCATCCCAGCGCCACAATGTCAGTTGTTTTGCACAGTGGCTAACACCACAGTATCCATCAATTATCAAATATTAAATTTAAAACAAAAATAAAGCTCTAATTACAAGGTTTTAGCAGTATACCAGTTAAGCCTGAGGGGCTATGATGGATAGGTCTGGTCCTTTGTAGAGTCAATATTGATCCAAGAAAAGCTCACTACATGAACTGAGAATGATCTCTGAGCTGTAGTTCCTTTAGTCTATAGGAAGGATGAGCTTTGGTGCAACAAGAGAATATAACATAAAATGTTGCTCAAACTTTAAAAACTGCTAAAGCCGAGGATGAGGGCTTCTGGCGCATGGATGTCGAGTTTTAGTAGAAATTCTTCACACCCAAAAATTTACTTCAAGATTATCAGTAATAGAGAAAAGCGACCTGATTTTCTCATATTGTAGGGAGACAGATTTTACCATTGACTGAATACATTACAGAATTAAAGTTCTTATTGAGTATAGGGTTGGACATTTTTTCTTGCTGTTTTAGCGTCCACAGTAACGCAGGCTTTGTACTTTGTCTTGAGCCAAAAGGCAAGATTCTCTGTTTAGTGGTCGATTTTTGTTCCTACTTTCAATTATGGTCATGAACAGTCACTATTGACAGAAAGAATAAGATGACGGACACAAGCGGCTGAAATGAGCTTCCTCTATAGGGTTGCTGGACTCTCCCTTAGAGTGAGAAGTTTAGTCATCCGGGAGAAACTCATGACTAAAGTCGCTTCTCCTTCATATTAAGAGAAGCCATTTGAGGTGTCCCCTGGACGCCTCCTTGAGAGTTGTTCTGGGCATGTCCAACCAGAAGGAGACCCCAGAGTGGACCCAGGACCGCTGGAGAGACGACATCTCTTGGCAGGATTCCCCTGGAGGACTGGGCTTCTTTGATTAGGGTGCTGCCCCCATGACCCAAAAGTGCATAAGTGTGGCAATGGATTGATGTTTTTCCTTGTTCTTTTAAAGGATTTATTTTCATCAAATAATAAACAAGACATTTTACATGTATTGCCATTGTTGGTCTTGAAATGACCATCGCCTTTTTCACAGTTGCGCTGCGCTGTTGTCAGGGTCCTAAACGCCTTCATGGCAGCCTTTTCCTCAGGCGCTGACTTTCCCTGGACAATTCTCGTGGTTTCTGATTGTTTTCAGTGAAAGTTCTCTTTTTTTTTGTTCAAAAACTAAAGCTGTTAATTTCATTTGATTATGAAGTGTACAAGTAATCTGCCAAACATATTACAGTCTAGCTAGTCTCGTCTCACTCATCTCATCTCACCTCTGCAGCCCAGATGTTGACATGTTGGCTCTGAGGTCTCAATCCATTTGATCTCCTGAGAATCCACCTCTGATGCCTGTCAATGCTGCATGTGTTGTCACAGCTACCGTTGTTGCCAGGTGACAAACACAACACTCTAATCCATTCACAGTTAAGTCTTGAGATTTCAACCAGACCTGCAATCCGACAGTTTATCGCCTCATCTTTATCTTCATTTACACTGCAAAAATATAAATTCTCCTTGGGGATTAAGAAGATATTATTCAATTTAATCATGCACTAACCAGCAGCATGATTGACTGTTTTAAGATATCCTCCATTTTTCATTTCATCTCTCAATTTTCTCTCCATCTGGTTTTCCATCAACTCTTTATATATTTTACCTCTTGCTATTTAACACCACATTATTACATTATTTTTACAAAAAGAGAAAGATATCAAGTGACAACTCTGTTTTTTTTTTGTTTTCTTTTGTTTTCTTTTAGTTTACCACACAAAACTCATGATAGTTATTTTTTATTTTATTATTTGTTTCATGTACCCACCACAGAGGCTGGTAGCGTGAACAAACTGACCTACCACTATGCAGAAAAAGAAAGAAAGTGGTGAATGATCATTTCCAGGCTTGTGACAGATAAATTGGAAAAGTTTTTCAAAGAACTCATCCTGTCAGAGTTTGTATGGATAAACAAAATGTTAGAGTTGCACTGATTGCAATTTTTCTGACTGGCTTTCCATTTTCCAGTTTTCTTAAGGGTCTGATTAGTCGATACTAATTTTGTCCAGATTTAACTTTCCTTCTGAGAACTTTAGCCAAATATACACAGTAACAAAAGACAAAAGTGAAAAATACTAGATGCTTTCGGCAGTTAGCTCTTCATCAAACTTCATCTTTAGGACATTGTTGCTCTTGTTGTCCTCAAATATTTCAGTTTTTGCAGCACCCCTGGACATTTATGTCCATCAATTTCTAAGTTTTATTTTTTTCCCCACTCTTATTTAAAATGCTTTATGGTTCCAGTAAAACAAAGCCTGATTCAGGTGCATTTTAAAGAAATCACCAGTAGCCTGATACTGAATTTCACCAGTAGGTGGCAGAAGTGATTTGGTAAGGCATGTAACTGGTGGTGTAACTTGCTACCATAACAGAAGTTATTTTCTAAATTTGGAACGTATTGTGGTATCTTTAGCAAGCGAGGAAAATGCACAAGCAAGGTATTCATTCATATGTTAATGTTTATTCATGTTTGGGGCCATATTGTTGCATTCATACGTGGTTTATGTTCCAAAATACATTAAGACAGTCCAATAATAAAAAGCTACCAGTGCTAATGTGAGTGTGCGAACTGAGCTGAACTGTACGGCGGGATGTTCGTTACTAGGTATGAAAGATGTTATGAAGAGAAATGTCATTTAGAAGCTAAATTGACCTTTTGTCTGCCTTCTGATTGGTCCGTGACTGACCAACCAGGAAAATCATTCTCCGTTGCTACATCCAGTGCAGAATATCCGGTTGGACAAAATATCCGTCTCTTTCACAACAGTGAAACGTAGTTTTTATTTGCTTGTATCAACATTTAAATCATTGGATTATTTTTTGTTGAACTCTGTCTTAGTAAAAAGGAACACTTCGGAACACACTGCACACAGTGTAGTGAAGGTTCAGCGTATTTTTTTATCCCAAAACGGGTAGAAATCTAAGCTGTACCACCAAAACAAAGTAGGCTAGGAAGCAGGCTACAACCCATAGCTACAACCGCAAAAGCATTTTATTTTTCTTAAAATGGTTAAACGGTGTGCTTAGGGCACTTGTAAAAGTGACACCCGCTAAGATATTTGAGAGCCCTGGCTCGAAAAATGGTCACATGTAGTCTTTAAAGGTAAGCCTGTTGGTGGAAGGCTGCCATCATCAGCTGCTTGCTCTGCCATACTGTTAGCTAAACTAATCAAAACATCACGTTTTTTTCAAACTCATTACATGGAGTGTTCCTTTGTATTGATATCCAGTTGCTGTTTTTTGGTACATTAATTAGCAATAAAGCAATGTAAGAACCCGTTTTTACAATGGGAGTGGACGGGAGAGACAATAATTTTGCCTGACCTAGCAACAGGGGTGGGGCTATGGGCGGGGCTTGACAAAGGGTCAATTAGGAGTGTTTTCTGTGAATGAAAAATGTATTCGGTTGTTTTTTTTATTGAATTGACACATATAGATACACAGGTGTGTAGTTATCCAATTTATTGTTGTATGTAAACTTAAATGGTTAATAGATGATTGTTCACTGTGTAGCAGGTAACAAAAAGTTCATCATCAGCTGCCAAAATGGTAGTTTGTGCTCATTGTAGACTGTTTTGTGCAATATTTTGCAGTTACAACATATATTACAACTAGGTGACACCTGAAAAACAAGCCAACTGATTTATGAGAGGTTTAGAATAAAATACGATGCATATCATGAGTTAAATAAGCAGCTAACACTACGAGAGTTAGCTGCAGCAATTAAACATGCGAACGTTTCAAAAGTAAAAGTCAGAAGAAACCAATCCTTTCCATTTGTATTGCAACTCTTGTGAGAGATGCCAGTTGTAGTGAAAGATTTATTTACCTTCAGCAACATGTTAGTTTTTTTTCCCTTTTTTCAGATTCAGTCAAGCTGGAAAATCAAGCGTTTGATTCTTCAAGGATGAGAAGCCTCAACCAGAGCAAGGAAGGAGAGCGATGCGGGGCATACTTATAGCCTTGTGGATTATAAATTAGGCAAACGGCTACGGTCACATCTCAGCTATTTTAAGATATATCAAACATGCAATTTTGATGACAAGAGATGGGATTTTAAGATTTAACCAAAGCACGCCAGGAGCGTGGTTTAATGTGATCGTGACTTGAATGCTACCATTCTCTTCAAGGCTGTCATTATTTCAGTGTGTGTGGGGTTAATTAAGGGTGCACATTTTAAAAGTGGTAATTTGAATACGTCCTGCAGTCCACTGCCACAGTTGTGTTTATTGCCACAAGCTGTGTCAAAGGAAGAGCTGTCATGCTCTTTTTCTGGAAACATAAACTGCCATAACTATAACGAACAACTTCCCAGGATTGTGTTTGGGATCAGCTCAGGACTACACGCCCCGTCTGGACCCGCAGCTTCCCTGTCAGATCTACAGTTTCATCGTGCACCTCAGTTATGGATATTTCACAGTCTTGCCATCTTTACAGCTCTTCACCTCTCCTTTCTGCCTGTCTGTCCCCACCAGTCAGGCGAAGAGGCAGCTGGAGAGACTGGACTGGAACAATGCTGCAGGTCCAGATGTTGTCTGCCCCAGGGTCCTGAGGGCCTCCCTTCTATCACAACCTGAGTCAGGAGAAAGTCCCAAGATGTGAAAACCACCCTAGATTGTTCCAGGGCCTAAAATAGTATTCATCCATCTGCCCTCAATGACTGTAAGTGGTTGTTCTACCGTCCCACATCATAAAGTTCCTGGAGAGACTGTTATTGGCCCATTTAAGTAAGAAAATAAGAAGCGTTCTGTCCTGTGGTTTGAGTTGGAGATGCCATCATCAGTCAGCCCGCTCTCCTCTGGACAAAGCAGGCAGCACTGTTAGGATCATGTTCTTTGATTTCTCCAGCGCTCCTAACACGATTCAGCCTGCACTGCTTTTTTGAGAAGCTCCAGAAAGCACAGTGGGATGCCTTTTCAATGACCCGGACTATTGACTTCCTGACAGACAGACCTAAGTTTGCGAGACTGAAAGGATGTGTGTCTGCCAGGGTGGTCGGCAGCACCGCAGGGGGCTGTGCTCTCTTTACACTGTACAGCTGAGACTTCCATTACAACCAAGAGTCCTGTCAGCTGCAGAAATACTCATCTGATTGTGCAGTTTTGGGGGGGGGGGCTGGTTCAGTGAGACACTCCTCTACACAACATAATAAAATTATTAGAACAGAGAGAGCCTTTGAAGTCCATTTTTCCTCGAACTGTGCAGCGCCATGTTGTAAAGAGGCGGGAGCCAAAGGCAGCGCCAGTGACTCGCTGTCAGTCAAGCATTTCAAATGACATCCTGGCATCTCAGTGGTCAGCTTTATTACTTAATATAAATGTATTTGATGTGTTACAGAAAAAAATCACCTGCCGTACACTTGTCAGAGATTTTAAAATTTAACTACAGAGACCAAAACTGATTTTTGTACCAGGCTGTAAATATGTTTAATTCCGCTGCAAAGTGTACAGGGATTTGCTGTTTTGGAGCCATCAGCCGAGTGGTCAGTCGAGGAACTGCAATAAAACGTACTTCCTGGATGAGCTTCAAACTGGAAGGGATGGTTGCCGGTTGCTCAGAAACAATAGCATATTTTGTTTCCAAACACAAATGCAGTGGGAACGGTGCACGTTCTGTTCCAAATCAAATCATGAAGAAAAAACTTTGATAAATTTGTTTCTGTTTATTGTTTATTTTACAGAAAGTGAAGAAAACAGAATATTAAACTGAAGAGCAGTGTCTCATTTTTTTTCAATATCCATAAATATGTACTTTATAAACTTGAAAATGTGAGATTACTCGTGAATGACTGAACTAATATTTAGTCGTATAACCGCTGCTTCTGAGACCTGCTTCACATCTGTGCTCATGGAGTCGACCAGCTTCTGTCACCTGTGAGCAGGTATTCCAGTCCAGGACCAGTGGACTACGTTCCACATTTCCTCTGTTTCTTGTTTTTTCCCACAGAAAAAAAAAATTCTTTATGTCAGGGATTGAACTGGTCACTCCATAACATTAATCTGGTTGGTCTGGAACCAAGATGTCACTGCTTGCTGGTGTGTTTTCAATCATTGTCTTATCGAAACACCAGTTTCAAGGACATTTCCTCTTTATCATAACACAACATGACCTTTTCATGTGCAGTATTTTCATTCAACTCATTCATGATTCCTGTTTTGTGAGAAACAGACACCATAGAATGAGACATCCCCATATCATGATGCTCGCTCCACCATGCTTCACTGTTTCCAGTGAACTCTCACTGGAATTCAGTGTTTGGGGGTCGCCTGACAAACTATACGTTCTTTTTGGGTCACAAACTGCCGTTCATCAGTCCAAAAAACGTTTCTCCACTTCTCTTTAGGTCAGTAAGTGTGTTCTTATGACCTCTTCAGCACATAGATTTTCTTCCATCAGTGGGACTTTGTTGGGGCTTCTTGCTGATATCTTGGCTTCACGCAGATGTCTTCTAATTGTTCCAGTACTCACAGGAAACTTTAGACCCTCTTTGATCAGCCTGAAGCTGATCATTGGTTGAGAATTTCTCTATCTGTCCAGATGGTACTTTTCTTTTTGCTTCCAGGTCTCTCTGGTGTTGCCATTTGAAATCATTGGAGATTGTTTAAGTGGAGCAGTCGCATTTTCTGCACTTCTTTATATGTTTTCTTCCTCTTCAATGAGCTTCTAAATCAAAGTTCTTCTGAACAACTTCAGCCTTTTTACTCAGACTTTCAGAGAGAAACACTATAACCAGCATGTACAACATTTGCTGCCTTCATCCTTAAATAAGAGTCACTTGTTTGACACCTTTTTTTTTATTTGAACAGCCTAATATTCCTTTTTCATCACTTTCTGTAAATACGTTTTTAAAAAAAAGAAAAATGTTTCTTCATGTTTTGACTGGAAATAAAAGCTATTCTAAGGGTTTTGAGCTGAACATGACTTTATATTTATATCTCCTCTTTGTTTTAATTGTTTCATATTTTCACCTCTTTCTCTTTTGGTCAATAATACTGCGCAGCAACATAATTACCCTCTGGGACAGTTAAAGACTTTTCAGTTCAATTTCAAGCATGATCCCTGTGAAGAAGAAAGGGTATTTAGTTGAATTAGCCAGCTTGATGTGCACGCAACGACATGCAGAACGAATCACTTAATTACATGAGTTCAGCTGGGGGGGGAAACTGTCAGATCATAGATTTTCATTCTGCCCCAAAAGATTAAACTTTTTTTTTTTTTTGGCCTGATTGCCAACCTCTGCTTTTTCCATTGTGGTCCAAATATGGAGGGGGGATTGATGAGCTGGGAGTTGAACTCACAACCTGCTGCTTGAGGCTGTTGCCTCATATATGGCCCCTCTGCTTTAACCACTCGACTACGCAGTGGCCCCAAATGTGAGTTTTTAAGCCCCGAAAGAGAAGCAGCGTTAATACAGCTACAGCTCTCTCTCTTCATCGGTTTTTCTGTCTGTAAAAACAATAAAAGTTATTTGATCACAATAAATCTTAGTATGAAGCAAATACAAGTTTGACTGGACCAAACCACAACTTTTATTCTTTAATTTTTCACTCATTCTGATTCAGATTTAGTGGCGTGCTTTGGATCACTGGCCCATGAACCAACTTCAAAAAAGCTTCAGAAGGTGATTTAGCACTCAGTGATCACCGCGTGTCCAGGTCCTGTGGCTGTAAAATAAACCCAGCACCATCGCTCCTCTATTGCCCTGCTTGATGGTGGGTGTCAGAGCTATCTTTGTTTTTCTCTGCACATTAAGGCCAAACATCTCCACGCTGGTTCCATCATTCATCTTCAGGGCATTTTCCCAGAAAGGCTCACGGTTCCCTTAGATGTGGTTTCGCCAACCTCAGTCGTACTTCAACATTGTTTTCAGACAAAAAGAGGCTTCCTCCAGGGAATCCCTCCAAGGGAACAGTTACTGTTCAGTCTTCTAATTGTTCTACTCCAGAATTCAGCATCTAACATGCTCAGTGAGGCCTGCAGAGTCTGAGATGTAGCTCATGGGCTTTTTGTGTTTCTCTGAGGAGTAATGCTTTCCACTTTTGAATAATCTTTGACTGAAGAACACTGAACTCTGACTTCTCTTCCTTCCCTAAAAACACTGCTTATGTCTTTCCCTCTTGGCATGGTGTTAACACACACCTGAATTTCTAAAGGCCAACAAGCGATGAGTTCATGGAGAACTGATGATTAGCAGCAATTGGCTCCAACCTGTTACACTCTTACATCCAATTTAAGCAGTAAGAGGGTACTTGGTGTTTCCCACATTAGTTTTTGTTTTCTTTTTAGCTTTATTTATGTTAAAAAAATAATGAATCTAAGCTTTTGTTTGACTGATACAATGATCAGGTGTTTTTACGATATTTTAGATGAGGAAATGCAGGATTAAAAGAGGGACGACTGGCTTTTCACACAACTGCAGATTTCGTGCTGTGGTTTCTTTTCTAGCTTGCTCACAGAGCCGAGCCTTGAATATATTCTATGTTGTTAGTTTGCCAAAGGCCATAGGAACTTAAGCTGTCATTACGAGCATTCAAAATGCAGTTACGGATAAAACCACATCAGCAACACAACCACTTCAGGAGCAGTAGTTTTTTTTAAATCCCCTCTACTCTTCCTCTCTTTCTGCTTTTTCAGACCAGCATCCACGTCTGAGTTCTCTCTGCCACCGTTACACAGGGACAACCTGTCCTGGTCCTTCTGGATTCAACAGACTGCTGAGTACAGGGTGTTAACGACGCACACGCAGACACACGGACGCACGCAGACACACGCCTCCAGAGGACAGGATCTCAGAGAGGCAACGCAGCCTATTTCACTGCAAATTAGGTTAATCACGCTCCAGAGAGGCCCAGTTAATAACCCTCATAGAGGCTATTAGGATGGCACCTAATTCATAGGAATATCTGAATATCTGATGCCCCCTAACACAGTAATACCATGTTTAGCCCCGGAGTTCTTGCAACTGCGAGCGCTGGACACATTAACCATCAGCTCAAGAGTGCTGATGCAGGGTTTGATCATAGAGGGCGTTCAGTATTAGACAAATACAACCAGAGACTAACTGTCAATTTAGCATGAATTAAAGTGAAATAAAAAAGCAGCAGGTTTGCATACGTCTTTAAAAGCAGATTTTTAGACAGCGTGCCTGTCAGGAAGCATTTAAGTGTTTGTTAACACAATGCCAAGAGGGAAAGACATAAGCAATGTTTTTTTGCATTCTGTATAATGCATTAGAACCTCTTATTCATGAAGCTGTAAATAATATTCTGTATCATACTTTTACTCAGACACGAAACATTTCTCATGAAAAACACAACACAAAAAGTGAGTATTGAGCCAAAAAAAATCATATATGAGCTTTCACAGCTCACAGTTAAATAAAAAATTTTTTTTTTCCCCTCAATTTTCTGCCTGTTCATATCCTAATTTTAAACCAGTATTTAATTCACGCGCCTAACTCCATCCTCAGTTAATTCAAGGATGCACCACAGCCTGAAAAAGCCAGACATCTGAAGAATCAGGCACCTGTGCTAAGCAACCCAACTGCAGGCGAGTCATTGTGAGAGGCAAGCGGCGTCTCTGCCAGTAATATTATGCAGCTGGAGAATAGTGAAGCCTGATAGCATCACCTGCGCCTCAGTGGGGAAAGAGCTCACCACTGGGAACCGAAGATGGTGTGACGACCATGAATGGCTGAACGCAGAGAGCCCGGCAGAGATGAATCCCGGTTAACTTAGACACTCCCTGCTTCACGCCTGTTGCAGTTTTGAACATTTATATGCACTTGCAGCTTTGAACACAAATGAACACATCAGCCTTTAGAAACCTTTCACAAATATGACGCAACTTTAGACTGAAAGGAAATATTCAGGACTGTGAGATTTTTTGTCTCATTTTTTTCAGTTTTCAGCAACCATTATGTTGCACACACACACACACACACACACACACACAAACATATATACATATACATTTGATCTTGCATTATAAAAATCACTTCTGTCTCTTTATGACGGCACACCAGCATAGTTGCTTGGCAACACAGAGGCATTTAACTACATCTGTATAAAAAAAGTTAATATATTTATGACATAAATTACCCTGCATAACATTATACTTGATAGCCTCCTTCGTACTTAACTTCAAATGACTGACAAGATTGTAATTATTTAACATTATTGCAGTCAAAGCCTGCAAAGTCTTTAACGGCGGTGATAATAAAGCGTTATCACGGAGGCTAATTTTACAGGCTCACTTAATGAGACTGTTTGCCAAGAATACACAATGAGTAATAATAGTGGGGATCTGCAAAAGCAGGGCTTCGGGATCTGATCTTTATTTTTTTATATATTTATATATGTCTTCCTGGTTTGGTAAAGTCAGTGTTGTTGCATTTACGCCCCCGCAGATCTGCCTTCTGTGGGTGGCTTGTTCTTTGTCTGTTCCAACAGGTACAGTAGCTACAGTGGCTCTCATCCCTCTTAAATATGTAGATGGTGATTAATCTTAATGTTCCTCATTGAGAGAAAAATGTTCTCAGCATCCACACAGGAGAAGAACCCCCTGAGCTCCTAACAGCTGATTTTTCTGTGCCTCAGACAACACTTTGGAGGCATTTCATTTAATCATCTTATGCAACTGTTCTGCCTGTGGCATGTACTGCCATTGCCCTGCGAGGTCAGCATGAGATGCACGGTGTGTGTGTGTGTCTGTGTGTGTGCGTTTGTCATGCATTATAAACGGGAAAGGAATCAGAACTACGGGGCAGGGATGAGATCCAGCAGGTGCTAAGAGAATCAAACCGCTGGCATTGAAAGCACTCAGTTTTAGCTTTCCTTTTAAAACTTTTCCTAACAGCAGAATTTACAAACCTGCAGAAATAATATTATTCCCCAAAAAACAATTACAACATGAACATATAGCCTACTGTCGTGTAGGTCTTCGCTTTGATAAGATACCTTCCATGCCATGCCTTCCTTGATCCTTGATCCTCTCAGATCAGTAGATTACATGTCACCACTTATATTTTTAGGGTAAAATTCAGGAATAAAAATGTAGACTTTCACTTAAAAAAAAGATATTTATTTCCTGAACAGAAACGAGCTGATAATCACCTGTGCGTGTGTTTTCTTTTTCTACCAACATCACCCTTTAATTACCTCATATTTGCCCCTTATATGTGTTTTCTGTCACAGGTGGGGTTGGAGCGGACCTAACCTGGAGTCTGCGAGCAGCGACTGGCTGGCGACCCCTAGCGTTCAAGACGCGAACTGCTCCGTCACATTTCTCCGAAGAACACCACAAAACACAGCACATTTGCACAAAAAAACGCTCGATACCGTCGGCAATAAAATAGGAAATGATCGATCTGTGCAAAAGATGTTAAAACGTCTCCTGCGTGTGCGTGTTTCTTTATCGCACCAACTGAGAAACGTAATTGAATCATCAATTCCAGCAGACTCTCCTAACTTGCAGTGGCGCAGGTTTAAAAGCTGAGACAAAATGTTGTCTTGGAGCGGCGTCAAGTGTGAGGCAAAACAAGCAACATATATTTTCCAACAGTATCGAACACGTTTTTTTTGTTTGTTTGTTTTTTTGTTTGTTTGTTTTTTTCAACATTTCAGCCTGCGTGGCTTACCTGCGCGCAACACTCCGTTTTATCCACATTTTTCTCGACTGCCGAATCCGACTCGACTCAGTCCTCCAGGTACCCTCCCATTTAGATGGGTTTCCGCCAAAGTCGATGAAAAAAAAAATCTGATTAATACAAAAAAAAATGCTCAAGTGATGGATCTTACTCCAGCTGTCAGCATCATTTAAGCCATATCCTCCACCGTTGCGCACATGAAATTCATCCAGGAACGCAGTCAAATCCCACTAAGAAAAAAAGAAAAAGAAAAAAAAATGCCAGAACAACAGTCAGTTCTCTCAGGAGTTCTTCTTCAGTTGGTCCTCTTCCTCTTCATCAGTTGAGAGCAGAGGGGCAGGCGGCCAGGTGAGCGGGGAAACCAGGAGAGGCGCCCTCAAACTTTACCTTCACCCTAATATTTCATTTCCAACCCCCTCCTGGCTGGAAAAGGCAAAGATGCGCAGAGGAGAAGCGAGGGCTCGTGGTCGGCTTCCTCATCGCTCAAATGACAGCGCATCATTTACACTGTTGAGAGGCGGATGAGCTGAGAGAGGAGGATGAGGATGAGGATGAGGATGCTCGCGTCTCCAAGCGCGGAGGATCCAAGTCACCAACGGCGGGGGGTCCTCATTATTTACTTACATCTCTGGAGCTGTGAAGGGTTGCGGAAGGATTGGAGAAAGTTCAAGAGAGAAATAAAGGGTGCAACTGGAAAAAGGGAGAGAAGAGGGAGAATCCGGGAGGATGAAGGGGTTGTTTCAGAGGAGTTAGAGAGGGGTGGGGTGGGGGGTGAGAGCTTGTCATTTGAGAGGAGAGGAGGATGGTCGCTCTCCTCCTGCTGCTCCTCTTCTCAGACTGACGAACGACTTGCCTGCTGAGCCCCACGCTGCCGTGACGTCATTTTAAAGCCAAATATGTCATGTGGAGTGCCACACGTCATGTGGTACCCCCCCCAGAAGTATTTGGACCCGACTGGGTTTAAGTGTTTAGCGTTTTTTTTTTTTTTAATGATTTTCACTTAATAAGCCATTACAGTAGATTTGAAATGAACCAAACAAGATGTGATGAAAGTGTGGACTTTCAGCTTTGACTGAAGAAGTTTATCAATGAAGTCGGATTTGATGTAGGAATTACAGCCGTTTTCAGCTACGGATTTCTATTTTATTATTTCTATAAGTATTGAAAATTGATTGAGAGGAGAACTGGTCAGGTTCGCACGTGCACAGGTGGAGACACCTGCGCCTTTAACTTCTGACACGTCAGTTTCTCCACTGAGCAGTCAAAACTAGCAGTTTTACTCAAAAAGTAGCGATTTCACCAGAATCTCGACATTTATAACAAAAATTTGCAAATTTTGCAACAGAAATGTGTAATTCTGCAAAGGTTTTTATAGCAAACAGGATTTTTTTTTTTTATAGAAAAAAGCAGTTTTGTAACTTTAGGACAAAAAGTTGGGTTTGGTGACACAAATGTTGATTTTCTGAAATTAAATATTTCACAACAAAAAGTTTCATTATTATGTAGGTAAGTCGTGATTTTGTAAATTTTTTGGTTTATATGATAAAATATCAAGTATATGGAAAAAGCCTTGGTTTCACAATAAAAGCTTGCAATCAAGCAATATTTGAATCTTAACACAAAATGTTTTCTTATAAAAGTATATATATATTTTTCAACAAAAGAAATTCTGTGATATAACAAAAACTTGAGATTTTATCTCAAAATGTTCTGTTTTTATGTAAAACAAAAGTTCCAGTTTTGTTAAATTAAAGAGGCTACTTTGTGACAAATAGTTTTAGATCAAGTTAAAGTCACAAAATTTGCCATTTTACCAAAATTTTGACATAAGGTCAGAATTTTATGATAAAAAGTTACGCATTTCAGAAAAGTCAATATTTCACCACGAGAAGTTGCAATGTTAAGTTTTTAATCTGTGATTTTTCTGCGAAATGCTGCAATTATATGGCCAGTTATGGCCATTAATATGGCAAAAACATAAATGAATCAAAACATGTAGTATTAATATTATATTATATTATATCATATTATATATTAGAAAGTGTTAAAGTGAAAGTTAATTGAATATGTCCTTTACTGTTGGCTTGAGCACCAGTGTCTGCACAGCACTGCAGCCAGGTGTGGTCCTTCTTATTTCAAGACAAATTGATCAGATAAAGGTCTGGAACTGATACCAGGTACTGAGTTGTTTGACTGGAGCTACAAATATTCCACAACCCTGGATTAAAAGTGGACTACTTGGGAACAGAGTGGATTTGGGGTTGAAATGGACAAATGTCCTGGACCCTTGTGGTTTCAGTGTCATGGGCCCCAAATGGGAAACGCATGAGGGATACATGTGCACTTAACTGGTAAGAAAGGGGCCAAATATGTGGGCTCACTAACACCAGGAAATTAGATAGTTGGTCCCCACCTAAAGCCCAGGCAGAGACCAGTCAGCATCCATATGGATAAACAGGGCCATCATGGACCCTGCAGACAAACCCACATGGGAGCAATTTTGAAGCCTTCTTTATATGGATTCCACTTGCAAATGCTGGCTGGTATGAAGCCCAAGGAGTAAGTGATGAAGATCATCATTGGGCTGAAAAAGTCAAAAAATAAGAACCTCAGGCCAATAAAGCACACTTTGCTGTAACTCATGACAAAACTGAATACAGAAAGGCCCACACACAAGTAACTGAAGGTGGCTGCAGTGAAGACCTGGGGAAGAACTGTGTCCAAATACTTCTGGACCTGGCCTGGCTGTATATCAGTAAATAGAAATCTTTTGTGGAAATATATGTGGAATATATTTACAAAGATTAGCCTGATACAACTGAAACTGGAAAACAGTCATGATTGTTTTGCCAAGCGTTCAGTCCTTAAATGAAGTGACAAAGCCTGTGAATCCTCCTCGAGACTAAGTGTGGCGGTGAAAATGGCACAAAATCAAATCTGTCTTGAAATGTCTGCACAATGTCACGGCTGACCGATCCTCAGTAGAAGAGCCACCTGTGTGTTTGGAGTCGTCCCAAGAAGAAGAAACTACAGTAAGTCAGATTGGATGTCAGTCTGTGACTACTATAGGGGCAGTATACTGGGATGCAACTGGGACCATCAGAGACCGTCTAACGCAGAGCAGGGCAACTCCAGGCCTCGAGGACCACTGTCCTGCATGTCTTGCATGTTTCCCTGCCACAACACACCTGATTCAAATTAATTGGATCACCATCAGCTGGT
>JBAMYA010040623.1:0-15306 GCA_037176975.1 Arrhamphus sclerolepis | reverse complement strand
TATCTATCTATCTATCTATCTATCTATCTATCTATCTATCTATCTATCTATCTATCTATCTATCTATCTATCTCTCCCTACCCATCCATCCATCCATCCATCCATCCATCCATCGTTGGAAGCACGTTTAACATCTACTTTTGTATCTGCAGCAATAAAAAGAAGAGTTTCTAAATTCTATTAAACATAAACCAAGTTGTTCCGTGTCAATATGTTCTCTGAACTTGTGGAATTAATGTATTTAGAAGAAAAAGTCAACATTTTTCCCTGCCATGAAAGGCAGCGTATAAAAAATGTGAAGGCATAAACAGGCAGGGCAGGTGTTGACGATGCAAATGAAACGGATGACAGATGGTGAGCCTTGCGATTGCTCACTGTGCAGATAATGGATGGAGGTAATCAAATTCCTCTGAGGCTTTGGGACTTTCTTCAGAACTTTCCCATCAATTGCACCATCAAACGGCACTGTCGTCAAATATGAGCCGCCTCTACCTCAAAAGAGGGGTTACAAAGAAGTTACACGATTTTATATACGCGTATGCAAGTTTCCGGGCTAAAATGACATAAATTGACAGGAGAACCACATCATTCCGTGGCCAAGTATTGTTTCATCTCATGTACTGCATGTTTCTGGTAAAATGTACCTTCATGCCAGAGATAAAACACCAAGTTCTGAACAATAAAATGCAGAAGCCTCAACCGAGAAACAGCAAACAAATCAGCAGGTCAGCAAAACCAGTCTGCAGGCAAGAGTCTGCTGTTTTCATCAGAGACAGAGAGTTGTTAGTTCAAAAAGAAAGATCAGGAAAACAAGCATGTGATCTGTATTTTTCATATACTCACTGGAGGGAAACGGGCCATAGTTGTGTAAATTTCCCCATCAGTTCAGTGACAGCCATTTGATTTTCATAGGGCTCAGTTTGAAGGTCAGGTTAATGGTCCATTTGTGTTTTGTAGTCGTTTTGCTTCAGTGGAAGCTTCAAAACAAAAAGGGTCAGGTAACATGATAAATGTGTTTTTTTTTTTATGAGTAAAACATGTAAATAAAACGCAGTATAAACTTGTTTTATTGTGCAGCATATTTTGTCAGTTCATTTCTAGACAAGTGAATTTATTAACTTGGCTGCAGTGCTATCAGGGTGGGAGACGAACTGTGTTGTGTCGGACCAGGCTAGAAAAATGACAGTTCTGCTTCTGAAAAGCTTATTTTCCTGTCAGAACGCTCAAGCGATAATATCACTGCAACCACTCTCTTACACACTTCCAGCTATGATAATAGCTTCAAGTGTCACACATATGTCTGCACAAAAAGCGTAGGAGAATATATCACAAAGTATGTGGAATATCACAGGTTTTTACATGTCAGGTGGTATTGTGATTTACTTATTTTTCTTTCCCTTTTCTTCTTTTTTTTCACATGTGACATTAGTTTGGTGTTACTTTTTAATGTAGCACATTTTTTATTTACTGTGGGCCTAAAGGGCAAAACAAAATGACAACATTTTAAAAACATGATAAGCACAGAAGTGTTTCAGGAAAGGCACAAGTACTTTGTTAAATGCCATGTTTTGCAATTACTGTTTTATATATATATTTTTTTTTCTTTTTTTTCAGAATTATTAGGATGTTCTAGGAAGCTCTGTGATATGTTGGTTGCCACTATCAACCCATTGCAAGGAGGTTACTGGTTTGAATCTCAGCCCGTGCCTTTCTGTGTGGAGTTTGCATATTCTCCTCTTTCTTAGTACTTTAGAGGACATGTGGCTCTACTTTCTAAAGGTACTGGTGATTTAAAATCGTGTGTGTGTGTGTGTGTGTGTGTGTGTGTGTGACTGTGAGAGCGTGCTTTCTTTTGCCGAGTGCAGCTCTGTGATAATTCACTGGTGATCAGCTCAGACCATTGTAGGCCCAGAAAATGTTGCACTTTTTATTTTACATTTCACCCTGTAATCCAAGAGGATTACAGGGTGAAATGTTGTGGTTCCTGAACTAATATCATGTTTTCTCATTTGTTTTTTTGTAGTTGTAGCTGTAGTTGTAGTTGTGTGTTTATGGTTTTGTAGTTTTTATTCGCACCTCAGGGCCAACGTAGACGGTTCCCCTGTTGCAGCAGTTTTCTGACTGGTTGGTGACTAACAATAGAAAGTGTGACTGAGTTGCTCCACGTTACCTCAACAGATAAAAACAACCATGCAATGTTCGAGAAAGATGGATATTCCTGCTGCCATTGAACAAGTTTTCCTGTTGTTCTTTGTTCCACCAGATCAAGGGCACAAACACGGCCAAGAGAGGGTAATTAACTTTTTCGAACTCATTTAGATAATCTCTCCCTCAGTTACCTAGCTTGTATGAAACTCCCAATTAACTGTATCCTAACAAAATCACAAAACATCTCCATGTGAATTTTTCTTAATGAATTCCTTTGTCTCTGGCTGGCACAGATGAGGCATGAGAAAGGCACATGTACGGTGAGCATATTAGTAAGGCGAGCCCATGTGATGGTGCCCGTTTACGGCTGACGGAGCGTTGGTATCCTCGGGCATCACTGCCAAAGCTGCCAGTCTGTGCCGTCACACCTTACTGCCTTTAAAGATTGCCCTGCAGAGCCGGGGAGGGGGTACAGAGGGCCTCACGTTTTTAACAGCGCACAGTCTGGCAGCCCAGGAGGGTTTACGACTCAGGATCGATGCCAAGAACTGCCCACCAGAGAGAAGGGGGTGGGGGTGCGAGGAAATATGGATGTAGAGCACACACACACACGCACACATATATATATATAGTGAGGCCTGTATCAGCTGCATTCCCACAAGGTGTCTATGTAGGAATACGCTCGTGTGTGAACTCTTCTCTGCATCAGTGTGCAAGCAGAGGCAGCTGGGACCAACAGAGGGGAGTGTATACAGCAAAACTATATGTCAAATCAATTCATCAAGCTTTCTCTGTGACATGTTAAAGGAAAGAATAAAGTGTGTGTACATATAATATGGCCCAAGTCCCACACACACTTTGCCTTTTCTCAGTAATCCACACAAATGGCAGTAGATGGCAGAATGTAAATGAGCTGGTTATTACACAGCAACGTTCATCAAGCCGAGCTGGAAAGACTTCAATGGCCCTGATGAATATGCATGCAAATTTGTTAATTAAGTTAATTATTCTGCTGAAAATTCATTTGTCTTCCCAAGGACATTTCTGCGATGATTTTAACATGTTTCCGCCATTAGTCATGCACGGTGCTATTGAAAATCACTTCTGCTCACCTTTTGGAAAGTTGCGGCCAAAAAGGGGTATTGAACACCTACAAATGAGGAAGAGGAGGAACGACGCGAGTGGAGGAGGAACACATATCAGGGACGTGGAGTGGTGGTCGGAGGTAGACGGCAGCTGGTGCAGCCTGAGGATAAGGAAGGGCAAGCCAAAAAGCAGGGTCTCCAGGATATTAGCTCAGTGGGTAGAGCATTTAAGTGTTAGTGCCAGGTCCTGACGTCCAGTTCTCATCGGGAAAAGCCAAGATGAAATTGTTTTCGTTCTTTCTGATAAAAGGCACTCAAACTAAAAGGTGTGTGATATAATGTTGTTTTAGTAAAGGTTTGGACTAATAGCCTTAAACTATATGAACAGTTTAATTATTATATTGTGTTATGTTGTGCTGTTCCTCATTACAGTTTCTGTGATAAAATTAAAACAAAAGTATTTTATTATAAATAAATACATTTCTCAGCTGGCCAACTGTATAAGACATAATGGATGCACTATGTTTCAGGTTGTCTTATGGCAATGTCTTAAAAAGATTTCTATAAAGCAGTTTTCTAATAACAACAACAACAACAAAAAAATCATGGCATTTATTCAAGATCATATGTTAAGTGATCTTTTTATTGTGCATCTTGGGATATTATTCTGAGGCAAACAGAAACAGACATAATTGGGGGGAAAAAAACATCAGGAAAATTATTGCAATGGAAAGTAGTATTATGTAGTTAGTTTCAAACCATAAAGAAAATAAGCAGTTACATTCATATCATGACTTTAAATCTATAAAATGAGAATTGAGTGCGATAGATACACGCATAAATAATTAGACACTCATTTGGGACTGACAAGCACTTTTTATTTATATTGCTTCATTATTTTCATTTAAATTTTAATACTGCTTTATCCAGGATTGATATTTAAATTCAAAGAAAGAAAGAAAGAACTTTACAGTGCAGAATTACAACTATATTTGTACCAAATGGAGAGGCGTAGTTAATTGAAAGTTAAAGGCAGGACTGATACACCTTTGCTGTGTTTTTCCATTTTGTTTATAAATGATCAAAAGTTATATGCAAAACTTATATGTGTAAAGCATGCCACTCAAGTCTAGATAAAGATATTCTGTGAATCAGCACCACAAGCATGACAATAAAATTGTTTAACAATGGACTAAAATTATTTTTAGCCTCATTTACAAGAGTTGACTGATGCTCAACAAAGAGTAAAAAAAAAAACAGTTATATAGCACAGAGGTGGAAGTGTCATGGTTTGCTGTTGCTTTGCTGTGTCATTGACTGGTCAGCTTGTAGCCACTGATCCGATTATGAACTCAACTTCTACATCATATGAAGTATGTTTGCATGCGCAATAGTACAGCAGTTTCATTGATGTTCGATACAATGTGTTCATGGAAGCAGCTATTTAAACAACCCCTGCAGGGAGAAATGAAAACCTGGGTTAGACTGTTCACTAGTCTGCTCTCTTGCTCACTACGGTGTTTGCTAAACATGGCTAAAACATAAAACATGGGGGCTAAAACATAAAACATGGGGGTACGCAGCTGCCGATGCCTTTCAGAAACTGCTTGAGTGCTTTGGTGCTTCTTATTTAAGCACCAGACTTGCTGCATAAAAAACTGCTGGCAGGATAAGTATATGACAAACTGGAGGTAATCCATAGGCTGTAGTTATTCTGGCGCAATAATCTAGTATATCCATGAAAAGCAAATGAATATGAAAAAAATAAAATGTTTTTAAAGCCACCCACCCACTGTTTTGGCTCATATACAACTTAAATATATCCCTCATTTTTACTATTCAGACTCAAATTCAAAATGTTTACATTTTAGAAATAATCTTTAATGTCTTTTAAGTGCACTATGTAGTGAGTGCAAAGTTACGGGCCTGGATGTTTTGACCTTCAGATGTCAAATCAGGTCTTTGTGATAAGGAAATAACCTGAGCTTGTGGGTGAGGGTTTCTGATTAGGTGTACTAGAGCTCACCTCAGCTTGATGGCTCCTGAACCGGTCTCCTGTCCAAAGTGAAAGTCATCGTGCAGGAGTGGACTTCTGAGTCCCCCAGCTCAGAGTCTGCATGTTGGTGGATCAGAGGGTAGCTTCCTAATGGGCCAAACTTTAAATTTGTCAAGCGTATTAAATTAAAACTATTAGAACTGGCAGTACTAAAAGAATGTGTGAAATAACAATAAAGATAATTAAAGCTTAAAATGTGTAAAAATGTAAATAAGTGAAGAAGAAAACCTTTATAATGCCACAATCTAGATATACTCATGGATATATGTATTTTATTACGCTGCTGGACTTTATTTTCCATATTACTTGATCATTTTCAAGCTTATAACTTTTATAGCAAGTGCTTTCACTCTGTCCCTTTGATATTTTTATGTGTATTTAAACCACATTTACACCAATATTACAGTCATTCATAAAGTCTTATTAGATGAAATAGATTCGAATTGTGTTTAATTTATTTGTATTTGACATTGAAGTGGATTCTTAAGTACCTACATGTTTACATGCTCATCCAAAGTCAGACATGCATTTTATTTTAATTTTCATGCATTTCCACTGCTACAGCAGACATTCTAATCAGTTATTCCTCTCTTACTTAATGAGTCAGTAACACTACAATGAAGGCTGATAAAATATAA
Source organism: Arrhamphus sclerolepis (assembly GCA_037176975.1). Lineage (NCBI taxonomy): Eukaryota > Metazoa > Chordata > Actinopteri > Beloniformes > Hemiramphidae > Arrhamphus > Arrhamphus sclerolepis. Next base: position 9,379 of record JBAMYA010040623.1, on the reverse strand, counting down.
TCATGTATTTTTATTTATTTATTTTTTATGTTTTGCTTATTGTGTATTGGTTTCATCCCATTAACTACAAGTCCTTGTTCAAGTCCAGGGCAATGCAAGGTAAGTTTATTTCTATAGTACATTTCATATATGAGACGATACAAAAAGCTTAACATAAAAACATTAAAAAGTACATTGAAAAGTGAAAGAGTTTATAAACAGAATAAAAAAAGAAAAAGATACAGACATGAGTTAAATTAGAATAAAACTGATGAAATGCAAGAAATAAAAGTTACAGTTCATTGTGTGAGATTATTGTGACTCAGCAGGAAATAAAACGTTGTTGTTTTTTTTTGTTTGTTTGTTTGGTTTTTTTTAATTTTTAGCCCTGATGCATCCTGGGTTTTTGTTCCAAAGGTGAGGAGCATATAGACCTGAAGACCTGAGGGTTCTGGTTGGTTCATAATAGACCAAGATATCAGATATGAATTTTGGCCCTAGATCATTCAGAGTTTTGTAAGCCAACAGAAGGATTTTAAAATCTATTCTGTGATGGGCAGGAAACCAGAGTAAAGGTCTAAGGACTGGAGTTATATGATGCGCTCTCTTGGGCCCCTACCAAACACTTTTATTTCTAGTTTGAGGTTTTTCAGGCTCGCTGTCATTTCCTGATCACGACCCAATCCTCCACCGTGGCCCAAACAGACAATATGACATAAAATTTAGGTAAACTGTAAAACTGGCATATTATGAAAGTGAAAGAAACTGAATAAAGTTAGAGTACAAAACAAGCCATATGGGAAATACCGAGCAAAACATCAGGACGCGCTGTTTGATACATCAAATGGCCAGTCTTACAGAGGCAGTAAGGCAGAATCTGAATATCCAGATGTTTGATTTGTTAATTAAGTCTCCATGGTAGTTAATCACTCTGTTTTTTTCTATCTGACAACAGCAGGTAAGACGAGGAAGATGACCTTAAACTTAAACAGATCTGATAGTCTCCTATATGGAGAGACAGGCTGCATTTCTTCTTTTGGGTTAATGTTGGAAAACACACAGGAGCCAAAAAAAAAAAAAAGTTAGAAATTCAGCAAACTAAAAAAATAAAATTCATGGTGGACATATTTTTATGGAATGGAATAATTTTGTCTGAAAACACCTCTCTGTGTTGCTGTCTTGTTGTTGTTGTTCTTGTCTTAGAATCTCTTACATGGTCCAGTGATGGTAGTAAAAATAAAACTGCTGTATTAAATCATTACCAGGCTCTCTCTAGTGGTGAGCTGTGGCATTACAGTAGAAATATACAGACCATAGTACTGCATCGAAATATGGCAAAGAAAGAAAGAAAGAAACACATAGAGAAGTGACTTTAAAACGTCAATTAATGAGAAAAGTGTGCATGTATACGTGTTTATGATTGAAACAGTGTTTTAAAACTATGTGTGTTAAACAGTGGAAATAAACCTCTTTTTTGTCGTCATTTTGTTTTGCTTTCTCTTTTAAATTCCCATGACCAAGTTTATCAGAATATCAGGATTAGGTGCATTAGGGAAATGTCACATTTTCCAGTGTGCAGCATAGGAGGATTAAGTCATGTATATTTGTCCACTAAAAAGATTTGTTTGCAACGATACGCTTGACACATATAATTGATTTGCATGCAATTCCTTGACAGTCCAGAATAACAAGTAATAAGACTTTATTAGCAATGTGCACAAAGTACACACACATTTACGCATTTTTAAAGGCATCAATTAAATTCACATATGGCTAGAGTAATTATCATTATAGATAACTGGAATTAAAGGGGGGAGATATCGATGTGAAAAAGGAGGTTGAGTCGCCCCAGAGGAAAGAAGAGCAGAGTGAGAATGTTAAGGCCAGGGAGGGCTAGTAGCACTGACTACATAAGAAAACAACAACAGCTGTTTTGCTTGTGGCTAAAAACAAGATTGAACAACAACATCATTTGCTGAGAAAATGATCCAGGAAAAGGGAATCTACTTTCTCAAATGCAGGAGCACTGTACAGTACAATGTATTTTTCTTGCTTGTTTTTTTTTTTTTTTTTCCAACTGCAGTCTGTGATGTTATCAATATTGAAGAACAAAATATAGTAAAGTAAAATCTTGCACGGTGTGGTGAGCCGCTGACCTTTGACACAACTTTATGAAGCTAAAGCATCACTTTTCATCTGCTACTAAAAGAAAATCAGCTACATTCAGATAACACTGGGCACGCAGCCCTCTCCTCGTTCCTGCCAGAGAAGGTGTGAGCACTCAGTGACTGCTCTGCCCTTGACTTGTATCCATTCATCCAAGCGTGTTGGATGGCTTAGTTAATTAAGCTTAATCTAGCCCCAGAGATACGAGTGCTGTTACAGGGGCCCATTAAGCTGTCCCTGTACACTCTTCTCTGGACCCCCAGTGGAGTCATCAGGGGCCTCACTACTCATCCATGTTCGAGTACTCTGGTAGACCTCTGGAGAAACACATTACACATGATAAAGTTAAAAGATTTGGCCCAGACAAAACGAGGAAAAGGTTATTGTAATTATTAGAAAGAAAGAAAAAAAAATGGATTTACTGTTGGAATTTCCAGAAGAATATGCCACAACGTAATTGACTTAGACTCACACTGATTCATTTATTTAGCAAGCAGTTTATATGTTTATTTTATTTTGATTGAAAAGCTTCATTGTCCTTATTTTCAAATCTCCTAAACACCTTTCTAATCATGCAGGCTCATACCATGACGTTCCCCCTCTATGCAAAGGTGAAACTGTAGTTACCTCTATGCCTCTCAATATCTGCTGAATCTGTGCGTCTCCAGATTTGTTTGTGGTCTTACTGGAAGGGATCTCCCTGTGCAGGTTTCCATTTTTGAGAAGATTCACAATCAGGCCTTTTAGTAAATGTGGTGACTCTGTTCCACATGGAGCCATGAAACAGATATGGATATTAAAAAAAACAAAAAAAAAATTGCCCAAGCTGAGGAAGTTTTCAAATACACTGGGAGTTGTATCTCAGCATTCATACAGTTAGGACATAGATGGTATAAAAAGAACTGGACAAACTCTGTCAATCCTGTCTCCAGTCACCAATAAATTTTCTGAAGGTTGTTTGAAGCCCAGTTTTTGGGGCTAGGACGCCCTACGAACCCTCTGATAACCTACCAGCCAACCAGCATTTCACATTCATTCTCCATCCATCTTTATTTTAGATATTGTTATGACATTTGAAATGAGTTCTCCTGGAGTTTAAATGAGGACAGCAAGAGCTTTAACCTAAAAAGGCAGACTAGGTGGAATGGTCCAGGAGTTAGAGGCTATATAACTGACCCTCTTTTGATTAGCCTTGGCGAGCAGTCTTCAGCCGGGGCAAACATAGCTGCTGTCATTTTTAAAGCAAAGCTTTACCCCGAGACACTTCCAGGCCAGCCCAAGGCAGCTTGTCTGTCAGTACACTAAACAGCACTACAACCTATTATTAGCTTTAACATGAGAGTGAGCATGATCTTTTAGGTCAGTGGAAATTAACTCTCTTTTGGAGCCAGCCCCTAGTGGTCATTCAAGAAAATGCATGTGTACATATTATAAAAAGAAAGCAGATGACAAAGCTGAGATTAAGAAATATAGCAACACTTGAATGCTTTTTTTTTTTTTTTATAAAATGTTAACTGTGCCATGTTAGTTATTTATTGATTTTATACAAAAGATAACCGTAGATAGAAATAATTTTGCAATGAACAATTACAATGAGGGTGTTTGTCTTTTGATACATTTACAAGTTCAATGGCCCTCTAAGACAGGGCAACTATAACTCCTCAGCTATCATAAGCACAACATAAAAGCTCAAGATATAAATGATTGAACAACAATCATAAATCACAGTTCCATAACAATGCTTATTTTCTCTTTCAAAAAACAAAAAAAAAACTGATTTAAGGAATAGTCACCAGTATCATTTATTTTACATGCTGTTGTCATCTTGTGGTTTGATTTGTTAAGCAAGGTTAAATTATCAAAATAATGTGTTCCAAGTGTTGATTTCAGTGTCAAAAGCATATGATTGAGAACAGAAAAATAGCTCTTCACTCATTTGGAAGTGTTGTCATTTGTCAAATGATGAAGGGCAAAGTTAACACTCCCCTAAATGAATTAAAGTAACTTTAAGACGTCACTTCTCTGGAAAGTTGCTTGATGTCACACATCACTGTTATCTAGAACCTGGAATCTCACCGAGGTGGCGTTGTTGTTCGATTCTCCACTTGGTGATGAAAAGAAACTCAGTGTTGGGAAGTGCCTCCTAAACCTTTGAGTTCCAAACATATGGAACAAAGGGTTCAAGCAGCAGTAGAAGTGAGACAGTGTGAAAATGATGAACCCTGCATAGTGCATTGCATGTCTCCAGCTACTGCTATACGCAATAGCATCAACTACCATCAGGGACTCTACAAAGGTTTCAATATTAAAAGGAAGCAAGCAAAGGAAAAATACAACAGTCAACCAAAAAATCAGCTTTGAAGGCTGAGGATAGTTGTTTGCGCCATGCTGTTTGATAGTTATCCACATGTACACATTGCAGAATCCAATAGCAAGGAAAGGGATGACAAAGAAAACCCATATCTCAACATTCAAATCAAAGATAAACCTGTTCAATGAGTTGTAGTCAAATATACACATTTGAATGTCAAATAATTCAAAATGTATGACCCGACTCTTAACTCCTAGCTTAATGCTTAATACAGCACACACTATCCACACAATGGTACTAGCCACAAGGACTCTGAATTTACTTGAGTTAAGTGAAGACAGGCATGATGTCGGGAGCACAGTGACGTAACAATGAACAGTCACGGCAGTGAGGATCATCACTGAACTGTTGTATCCCAGTATACTAAATCCTCTCATTAGTCCGCAGGCCCACTCTCCGAAGATCCATTCATGAAGTAAATTGCAGGCCGAAAAGGGCAGAGTTACAGTGAAGATAAGGTTAGACACCGTGAATTGCAAAAGAAGGACATCAGAGATGGTCATCCAAGCGTGTTCCTTCACGAGAACCCACAGCAGGAAGCTGTTTCCAGGCATGCTGATGCAATAAATGATGGTGGCGCATACGGCAGTGTAGATCTGGAAGGCTGATAATTTAGCCCCATGATCCGTACCGATGTCACTATCATTGTGAAAAATGCCATATTCATAGTCATTGTCACTGCTGACGGCCATTTTTAAAACCCTGATCTTGTGTGGTAATGAAAACTAACCTAAAGAGACAAAAAAAAAAGAATGTAATGTTCATTTCATAATATCAGACAGTATTTTTACATCTGCTTTAATGTTGAGATTTGTCACAGATATGCAATATTGATAATATATATTGATATAAAATATTGATATGGAGATATACATAAAATGAGACACAAAAAAACAGATAAATATAAGGAATTAATTGTTGGCTAAGCTTTCTTGGTGTATTTTTTGCATAAAATGATATGGCCCATGTGACCTGAAGTAATCATCATTATTTGATAACCTCTCTCTCAATAAGCTGGCCACAGTTGGCAGTCCTGTAAGTCGCTGGCCACCGTTTAATCACAGCAAGAAGGTTTTAGTAGTAGCACCTGAACAAACTGGTAATATAGTGACTTTAATGGATCTGCTTATAAGATTGTGGTTTCTCATCGTGATAATTTACCTGTATCAGTAATTGCACGAGTCATAACCTGTTAACAGGAATGTTTTAGAGCTGTTTGGAAATTTGCTCTGCCACTCAGGTTAGGTGTAGCTTCTAGCACTTCTAGCAGCTGAACCAAGCTATGCAAGTGGGACTTTGTTAAACCAAGCCAAAAAAAAAAAATTGAAAAAACTTAGTGGTAATATATCTTACTCTTTTTTTACTCTGTCTTACACATCTCCGTGCCCAAAAGACAAGAAATGTGTCTCCAAATCTCTCTGATATTAGATTTTGAGGATTAAAACACAAACAATTATTCATTCTTCCAGTTGCTTTATAAGCATGTTTCTGATGTGAAATAAACCTGTACAGTAGGTGGCAGCATGCACCTCTAACAAGTAAAATCAAAGTAAGTCACACAGATTTGGGTTTCATATTTCTATGTTTTATCTTTATTTATTTGTCAATTACACCTGTGTATACATTCATATTTTATAATACATTCATGCTTATGCTTGCTTTTTGGTGACCAAGAAAGTGAGAAGTGGAAATAAAGGGAAAAAAATAGATGAGGAAGAGAAAAAAACACACACATCAATAAAATAATGGCTGATGAGTGAGTTTCTATTTAATTCTTGTTATTTGTCTTCTTTTTCTTATGAAGTGGTCTGACAGAGTCAGCAGGAAGAAGCTGCACGCTGACACATCAGTTTCTTCTGTCAAACTGCCTGGACTTGAGTTATAGATATATCATTCTCTCAGCACAGACTCTTCTCTGGCAGTCTACATGTGGCAGCATAAACTCTGCCACTAAAAGCTGACAACTGAATATTCTTGAATACTCTTGAGAAGGCTGAACTCATCTGTCTTTTTGTTTTTATTTTAAGGAAAATCTCTTTTTTGTGTCAACCCTTTCAACCTTTATTGTCAACCTTTATTGTTCCATTAAGGTTGTGTCTTAGGTGACTTCAGAAAATGTTCAAATAGTTCTGGATTTGATATATTTTTGCTTTTACAAATATTAAACAATTGTAATATCTAGTAAATACACTGGAAAAGTAGTACCAAAAGGTTACAGTGTCAATAAAAGCATTGAGGGCGAGAACTATTTGCAGTACACAGAAGATGAGCGCCTAAATATCTGTCTCCCCCTATCTGAAATCCCTCCAGGATTCTACTTTCCTGCATTGGTTATCATATGGTATGTTTTACAGTATTATTCAATGCATTGCTAAATATATCAATACAGATTAAAAAAAAACAACAACAAACAAAGAAACATTGATTGCTTACTGTTGGCATGTGCTGAGAGTCACTGCAGCTGCTACTTGTTGCTCCTCTGAGGGATTGTGTCATGTGTCTCATTTTATTTCATGTTTCATATGTCCTTTTGTGGGGTCAGAAAAAAAAAAAAAAACATTGCTTGTAAATTTCAGAAAAAGTCTATTATGAAATCTTGGAACGAAAAAGGGGAACTAAGAAAAATAAAACCTCCAGAGTGCAACAAAATCCTACTTTCGATATTACACCACATGCGCCACATGCACCATATGCATGTGACAGTCAGTGAACTTAATATCCATATAGTCATAGAAAAATGCACAATGCATAGAATATCTGAGACACTGAGATAATGTTTCCCTTAAAAACTGATCTCTATTTGTTGTCCAGGTCCATGACAGTTGAGTTGTGTGCCATGTAAGCCACATTCTGAGTGGCAGTGAGGACGGTGGTCGTCTCCCTGTTCTTACACACAGCTTTATGGCGTAAAAGGTGCAAAATATGTTTTCGCAACTTTTGTGAGAGCATATAGAACAATGGGTTCATACAGCAGTGGGAGAAGGCAAGTATACGGCAGAATTGATAGGTCAGTTTCAGTTTTTGTTCTTCATTACACACGTTGGATTTATAGAAAAGCCCGATGAACAGTAAAATGTTGTAGGGTCCCCAGCAGATGAAGAAAGCCGCAACAATGGACAACACCACAGCCACTGTCCTGTACCTTTTTCTGTTTGAAGCCTGTAAAACTGTCTTGATGATGGAACAGTGGCAGAAAATGACAATGGCAAACGGGAAGAAGAAAAGCAGTGGTAATTGGAAATAATCTCCCAGCTCAGCTCCAGAATCTTCACAATAGTAAACACCGTGTTCATCTTGCGTTTCCATTTTCATACCATCACTCACGGATGCAGCAACACTGATGATCCAGGCAACTACACAGGCTCCAATCGCATACTTCTGCCTCCTCAAGTCATTGTTTGACCAGCTGTTTAGCACCACAGTAATGAAACGATCCACAGTCATGGCAGTCAGTATAATGACACTGCTGTACAGACCAACAAAGTGTGCTGCAGTCACAAACTTGCATAAAAAGTCACCAAAGATCCACTGGTCAAGATGATAAACAGCCCAGAATGGAAGTGTTGCAGTGAAGACTAAGTCAGAGCAGGCCAGGTTCAGGACAAAAAGATTTGTGGCCTTTTTTAGCTTTTCATAGCAGACAAGAATGCATATGAGGAGACTGTTGCCAAGGATGCTGAAGATGAAAATGATGATGAAAGAGGCTCCTTCGATGGCCGAAAGGTCAAAAAATTCACAAAGATAGTGAACCACTTCACCTCCGTCATCATATGTGGCATTCCTGTCATTCTCCATTGTAGAATTTCTATAGAAACAAGAAATATAAAGGCAGCAGAACATTGATACATTTTGACCATTCACAAGCTTCAAGACTGTATATGATTTCTAAAACAAGGAGAACTGTTACAGAAGGTTCTGAGCAACTCACCCTGAGCAAGCTGGCAAGCCCTCTGCTAAGTCGCAATGTGCAGAAAGAACTTTGAAGTGTGGAAAAAAAAGATGAACAACTTCTTTCTTTTTTTTTTTTTTTGGTGGTTTCACATTAAGTCAGAGACACTACTTCATCAAAAATGATGAGATCAGAAACAGTGTTGTTCAGAAACTGTTATGCAAGGAAAAATACCAAATATGCACCATAGTCAAATAGATGAACCAGAAAGTATAAGAGAAACTGGCTTTTTGTAACAATTTTAGCCTCCAAAACCTCCTTTGTCATTTTGACTGACCTTTTTGTATTTTTATTGTTTTGTCATGAAATCAGACATACCATATGCAATACATGGAGCCAAGAGGTGGAGATAAAGGAAACTACAAACTGTTTAATTCCTTTTTTTTAATTATTATTATTACTGATGAGTAAACCTTGAGGTACCTGCATTTCTTTTTTCCAACTTTGTTATCAAAAATGCTCCAGGCAATACCCTCTACTGCCAATGTATCAAAAGAAAAAAAATGCATGCATGTCATAGCACAGTGGTGTAGTGATGAGCACTGTTGCCTCACCAAGAAGGTTCTGGGTTCAACACCACAGTTCAAAAGCATAACTTAGAGGTTCATGTGTGGCAGAGTCGCAACAGCTTCAAGTATATATATATATATGTGTGTGTATAAGCAATGACAAATAAAGCCTCCTTCCTCTTCTCTCACATGCTTTGTGCTGATAATAAACCTGCATTGTAGATAGAGAAGTTGTTACCTCTTATTAGAAGGAGATGACAAACCATCTGTCTACTTTTTGACAGCAGGGTGAAACTGAATGGATTGCAGCAGTAACATTAATTGAACGTTTCTGTAAAATAAGTGCAGCTTATTACGGCCAACGAACAGCCCAGATCAAAACATGCAGGAAGATAGAGGCCTTGT
>JBAMYA010040592.1:0-15307 GCA_037176975.1 Arrhamphus sclerolepis | reverse complement strand
TATATATATATATATATATATATATATATATATATGTATATATACATATTACAGTGACATACAAGGCTGCATTTACAGTGTATAGCCTGTACAGACATACAGTACTAATATTTTTCCTTTGAATATAAAAAGGTGAACTTGGTTCTTCTGGATACGACATGAGTTCCAGGCAGCTTTACCAATGCGCTGTCTTTGGACACCACTGGAAAGGCATGCAATCAAAAAAATATGATAAAATCAATCATGTGTAGGCAGAGGCAATCAGATTATAAACAAACAAAAAAAAGATCTCCAAATGATGTGCAGCGGAGTAGGAATGCTGGTAAATGACTGGTTTTGCAGTAAAAAACCTGATCAGCGGTTCTTGGTTGTTTAAATAATAACATTTGTGTTTTCCTGTGTGATACATTATAAAAAGCCCACCCCTGCCCTGTTGCAACTGGTTTGGTATGTTATGTACTGGTGGAAATGGCTGTGGATGGCAAGAATACTAGCAAAATGAATAAAAAGCTGGTCAAGGTTGGAAAAACTTGAAATGTGGCTAAAACCTGCATTAAAACTGGACTGATTGCCTTCAGCTGTGGTCAAAGAGCACGATAACCTGGTCTGTTTTCCCAGATGAGTGCAGCAGCTAATTCAGACCACATCAGTTTACTTGTTTAACATCATGTCTTTGCAAAAGTCACGCCAGGGTACCGCACAGAGACGATTCACAGGTCCAAACACACAAGTTCAACAAAAGTTAGTCAGACCGACTGAGCTTCATTATACCCTTTTGCTGCTGATTCTGTATTTGTTTTATTATGTTAAAAAAAAGCAGATAATCTTGGTGCTATTGCTGCATGAAACACACTCTCCTGAGAGCGGATCTCCAGCACCGCTTGTTCAAAGGTGCTGCAGCCTCATTTGGAAGTGCTGGGGGGAACCAGATCTCCTGTACTGGGCACATATCGTTTTCTGACTTTGACACCATCTCTGGGCAGGCACTCAGAATCTTGTCATCACAACACCAAGCCAAATTGAAGATTTACCCCTTGGCACGTTTTATGATGTGCAAAAATATGCAGCTTTGGAAGTACTGCTAATTTTAGGCTCGGTGACCTAACTCCTGTGTTTATGATCTCGTAAGTTGACTGACCGTTGAGACAAGTCTGAGAATGTTCTGATAAAGTAGTAAATGTTTGATTTTTTTTCAGCTCTGAGCAGCGTCATGAAGAATTTTTCACCTCTAATGAGAGATTTCACAGGGATTCTCACATTAATTGGGCTTTTATCTAATTTCAGACAGTATGTACTCTGCATATTTCTTATTTTGTCTAAATCATTAAATCCATTCCAGCATTCTGCACACATTTCTGAGGCATGGTTGAGCTGGTACTGGACTGGTCTGTCTGCAGCGCTAAACCTGTTCACAAATGAAAATGTGCAGAGTTTTTGAAGGAAGAAATTAGATGATGATGATGATAACCAGACATGTTTAGGAGGAATGGAGCTAAATAACCACTAACAACTACATAACTCTGCATCTCTTGTTCTTGATGCCAAAAATATTTTTCAAGTCCTTTCAGAAGGGATGGCAAAATGGTAAAGATTTAAAACATGCTGCAGTCCTGAAGTGCAAAAGATTTATATCAACAAATTAAATTAAACTGATTAGGTAAAGTTGAAATATGATGGGATCAATCTCTCTGCCATGAAAGTAAATTTCTTGTTTCTTGTTGTTGCATTTTCCATACTGCCTCTTTTTTTGTTTGTTTTTTTATTTATAAATTGAGTTTATAAATTATTGCTGATCTATTTACTCTCCCCTTTGACTGCTTTTTCTTTGGTTTGGATATTTAAAGCCTTTTGGGGAAGTTTCAGAGAACATCATGACTCAGCAGAAATACACAACAGATCTAATTTTTTTCAGCTTCACTGTGGGACGAAAGCTTTTTTCTTCTCTAAAATTAAATTTTTCCATTTATATAGTGTGTATTACTACACAGGGTGTCTCTAGACACTTCACAGAGACCCAGAGCATGACCCCAATGAAAAGCAAACAGTGGCAAAGAAAAACTCCCATTTGGAAAGAAACCTTGAGCAGGATCCAGCTCAAAGGAGGGACCCTCCTGCCGAAGGCCATCGGGGTAAAGGAAGAAAAGAGAAGGGAGACGGGACAGAGAGGATGAAGGACAGAGAGAGGAGAGGCGCAAAAACATATCAGGACGTATAAAAGACAGAAAATGAAGTACAGAAACAAAAGGAAATCTTCCACCTTAATGCACAACAAACAAAAAATGTGGTACCGCAAACGGATTTTCATTTAAAATACAGAGCTGATGCTCTTAAGATCCTTAATTTCTGTTTTCATTTAGAACAATTCATAAAGGTTTTAAACTAAAAACTAACCTCTAACCATATACTCTGGATGTCAGCTGCCTAAAGATTGCTGAGTCACAGGTTTAGACTTTAGATTTAATTCCTCATCTCACTGTCGATGATAGATGGAAATGTTTTCTCAGAAGGGAAACTGCCTCTTCAGAAAGCATGCAGGGGTATCGAGTGTGTTAGTACTGAATTTCTCTGTCGTTCATACTTGGCTGTGAAGGACAGTAAAGTGAACGCATCAAAATGACACGTGAAGCCGCTCAGTGGAGGTGACCCAGATCAAAACAGGGCTTACACCCACACATGGTCTAGTGAGGAGACATTTCCTAACCCTTACCCTTTCTCAGACTTAACGTTCTGACCCCGAACCCAAATGCACAAAAACATGCTCACAAACAGACATCCTCACATAGCTTAGAGCTCTCAACCAGCACGTGCTCAGTGCCGTTTTATATTTAGTTTATGAAAACTAATATCAAAGGATGCCTTGGAGGCAAAGCGACTTGATAGCAAACTCAGAAGATGAATCGTGTTCCTGATGAAGATGCCACTTTATCCAGTTGTACATCACGCTCCGTTTCTGTCCATCAGCAGGACTAAATGTTGCTTCTCACCCGAGTCAGATCCTGACCTCCCACATTAGTCCTCTCCTCTCGTATGACCATATGTGTTTTTCACTGACAGGCGTCCCGTGGAGTGTTTACTGCCAGCGTTTGCTTACTAGCTGTGATGCAGGATGCATTCAAATGATATATGCAGCTGTAGAGGTACTGTTCAGGAAGACTTTAAAACAACAAAAGATACTTCACAGGTGTGATTACAGGTGACACCAGAAGCACAATTGATTCATAAATAATTGAATATTTTGTTGAGCTGCAGGTTAATCTTCCTGTATTTCAATAAAACTGTCATCCTATCAGACGAAGTGATGTGCTTAAAAGAAACAAACTGTAGTTGTAATAATAATAATAAAAAGCCCTTCATGTCTAATTGATAAAACTCTTCAGAGCCTTTGCAGCACTTCTTTAAGTTGTGGTTCAGTGCATCTGCTGTATCAGAAGTAGGATGTTGTAAATTAAAATGTCCAGTATTTCATTGATGCACGTTGGGAAAACAGGCTGCGTTGTGCATCCAAGTCTGTTTTTGAATTTATCTGCAAGAATTAAAAGCATTTCAAAGCCAGCTGGGAGATCCATGTGTACTGGGTCTGCCCAAAGGCCTCCAACTGGTTTGAGTGGAGAAACAGCAGTCCTGCTACACTGGTCCAGCCATGTGGACCAAACTCTTACCACCTTTTGTTTAAGGCCTGAATGGATGGCAGCCCCCCCCCCCTCCCCCTCCCGAATACCTCTAGGGTCCACAAACACATGTGGACCAATTTGTTTGAAATAAACTTTTACTTAAAGCAAATATCAAACATAAAATGCACATGATGTAAAGTTAGCAAGCAGCAAAGGTTTGAGTGAAAGGCGGTAGTTCCAATTTATTCACTATCGTACACCTAAATACATGATAAAGAAGCTCTTTTGGAGGATGACGTAAAATGAGAAAATTAATTTTGGACAAATCTTACTGCAGTTTCTAGTTAGAAAATTTGACTTCTGATGGAGTTGTGCTTTTTTCCCTGAGTTAGTAGTTGTTACAGATTCAGCAATATTAATATCATTGATCTCAAACTTCAAGAGGCACTGCAACAGCTGGACGTGGTTTACAAGTCACAGGCCTGTATATGCAGGACGAGGTCCTGGTTTACACACAAGAGTGTCACTTCATGACCAGAAGAGAAGTGTGTATGGTTAAAGTTGAGGGCAGGGGATCATCTTTAGCGATAACCAAGGTTCTCTTGTTCTGTGATATTCGCCACATAATCACCGCTTCCCTACGTGATGTGTCTCTGGTGGCCTCCTGATTATTTTATTAGTTTCCCCTCTTTACTTTGTAAAAGTTGCGGTCTAATAAATTCTTCCAGGGGGATTTAATATCAGTATATGTTTCATGTTTCTGGGTTAAATGCTGACTGTGCGGCGCATCATCAGAGCGACGTGGTATTTTAAGGAACCACGTGACGGACTGGTCCAGGTCTGTCGCCCCCACCGTCTCCTGAAGAGAGCTGGAACGGTAGACCCACGTGTTCCCCAACAGAAAGAAGCAGGTCCACACAATGGATGGACGGTAAAGAAAACGATTTACCATCAAATCCCCAGGGTTGCTGAAAGGAGTAAATTAAAGTCTTGCAAAGCAAGAAGACTTCAAATTCTTTTTAACTGAACCGGTTCTGTAAATATTATTTGACTGTGATGCAACTTTGTAGCTTCCAGAATTCAGGAGAAAGAAAACCAAGACTTCAAACATCCTTTGAAAGGGTTTACTGCCTTATTCTCATTAAACTGGTCATAAATCAAGTGTTAGTCCAGTGACTTTACAACCAAGGTGGAATGAGTGAGAAATGATGGGAGACCATATATTTTAGCAACACACATCAACATATGTCCAGCAGCCCTGTGTCAGTTAAATCCAGTTGAAGTGATTTGATCACAGTAAATCTTAAACATCTATGGAGAAAAATTAATTCACAGTCATAAACATTAACAATTCATGTAAAGTCCACAATCAGCCTGAGCTTTTGAGCACTTAGAATAACATTTCATCTGCTGCCATTAACACATTCATGATGAAGCAACACAATCACTTAGTTTCACCTGCTGTCGTCTGCGGTTTAATCTCTAAACAGGAGGAGAAAAATGAAGTAAAGGAGCATTTCATTTTGCAACTGCCAAATCACTCATGTTCACTCTTTGCAGTAAATTCCCCCTGTGAATTATGTTGTAAATTGCCTTTTTCTAATCTAAGTTGCTCAGCAACAGCACTGTATGAAGCATGAAAGCCTAGAAACACGCCACCCAGATTTGTAGTGCAGATGATTCCTTGGAGCGCTGATTTAGCAAAGTACAGAAGTATATTTGCATAAAAACCTCGTGAACACTTCTGAAACTCAAAAAAAAAGAAGGTATACCGATTACACGTGCAATTCTGTAGCAAATGCTCCAGTTTTGTTCAAACGTTTTGTTCTCAGATTAAGTGCCTGAAAGGGAATGATGGGAGGGGGTGCAGCAACACCGCTTCCTCAAAATTCCCCTTTAATCACACAATGATCAAAGATGTGAGGCGCAGTGGCTCCAGTGAAAAAGACCTTTAAGTAGATTTGATCTACAGTGTGACAGCAACTGTCCAGGATACTAAGTATTCAATTCCTTTAAGCTTATTTACTTCTTAAGGAATGTCGTACAAGGATGTAAAATTGAAATAAATGATGGTAAAAGATACGTGTCAGTTTTTGGCAGCTGGCATCAGTGCCAGAACTAAGCGTGTTAGCTGATTTAAAAGTATCCTGTTGTAAACAAGCAAGTGGTTTTACATTGTAAACATAAATGTAAAGTTTTATACGCACAAAAACAATATTAATGCCTCCAATACTTTTCTTTGAACACACTCTCTTCCAGCTTCAAGTGAGCTCAGTGCTTTCAGAAAGACTAACTGTAACTCTACAGTCTTCTTGATTTCTGCGTTGATGAACAGAAGATATGATAAAGGCAACTTAAGCAAACTGTTGCATCTGCATCCAAAGAAAGATTCAAAGTCATGACAGTATCCCAAGTTTGGAAAAAATAAACACATTTGGCCACCATTACCATCAATGAATTGAGATATATATGAAGAAGCTTTGAACCGTAATATAGGTTTCCAGGCTGTGCGGCTCCATGTTTTAGAGTGAGGATGGGAACAAGCAGCTCACCAAAGCCACTGTTAACTCATAACTCTTTAAATGATGCAGTTACAACCAGGACAACCAGTTACACTGCTGTAATTTCAGGGAAAAAAAAGACAAAATCTCTGATTCTTATTATTCTTGAAGATAAAAAATAGTTTCAAATGCCAGTCATAGAAGATTACAGAAATGCATCATTTGAACCTTTGTTTTTCTTTTCTTTTACATGTTATTCTCAAGCGGTTAAAGCACTGCTGCCCTTTCTTAACTACGCCTGCAGGGGGAGCTGTTGCAGAGACAGGTCAAAGACAAAGCTCTATCTTAGAGAGCCATCTACTGGGGAGTTGGTGCAAACGCATAAAAGAAGAACATCTGCTACTCAGGACGTCACAAATAGCCCTTAGTTATTATTGGAGAAGTGTCACAATTTGATGGCTTTAGCTCATTAATGCTTCGTTTCCTGTCAGGAGGATTTGAGAGAGAGATGAAACGGATTCTACAGCACAGTGGTGGCTTTTGACTTTGCTTCGGGATGAGTTACTCTTGTTGCGATGCACAGAAAGGACACAGATGCAGGTGAGATGAAAATCACAGCTGACGTCACCAGCGGTGGTTCAAAACTGGATCCAGTTTGTGGTGTTCTGAGGTTGTGACGGAGGTTGGACGGAGCTGAAAAGATAAAAAACGAATGTTAGAAGTTCTTTATATTAGCATTCTGGGTATGTATCAAATGGAATATAAGGGAGGCTGAAGAGACAAACACAAAACACATTTGGGATTCAGATCAAATCTTTATCGTCACCCAACTCGTCATCATCCTGCATTTACTGTTTCTCTCAAATGTGTTAAGAAAAGCTATTTCAGAAGAGGCACTACAAACCATCTAGATTTAGCATCTTTTAAACAACCTTGAATCACTTTTTAGCAACTCTGAAAAATGTAGCAACCTTTCAAGCAATTTTCTTTTTTTTTTTGCATTTTTGCCACAAAACAGCAATATTTCTTAATGACAGGGCATTCAGGTGACTCTTGCCTCACATAACTCATCATCAGCAATGGAAACAGCACACTAACCATAAAATAGAAACGTGTAACATCAAGAATACAAAAAAAACAATGCCAGAAATAAAAATAATATCTAAGGTGCAGTCAAAACAGCTCATGCAAGCCAACTCTGTAATTATATAACAGTTCTAATTTTGTGCAAACAAAAAAAACACACTACAAGCAGGAAACGCTGCCTATGTGATGCAGGAGTTCCTGAGAGAGTGACAGAAGTGTAATGATTTATAGATGTCCATTTGAGCATCTTTGAGCCCTGGAACCATTTGCTGGTTCCTCTTTTGCACTGATCCTCTCTCTCTCTAAGAGCAACCACACTTCGTGAAGCTCGGTCAGCAGATTGTCCTTTCTGAACCGATACTGCTGAGCAACGGGCATTCTGTAGAAAGGTGGCATGCTTTGGGGTGAGAGCTGATGCTTCTGCAGAAAACTGTCGGGTCATTTCATTTACGAAGCGCTCAATAACGCGGCAGATGTTGGTGGTGATCACATGGGTGGATGTAATTAGAAAACGGTCCAAACAGTTTGGCTTGAGGGGGTTTAGTGTTGGGGATGGGGGGTGGACTGTCTGGATTGTTGGATTGTGTGTGAATGACAGAAGCTTGTGTTTTCTACTGTTTTCAAAGCTGAGCTGAGTTCAGCTTTTGAAGTATCGAACGCTCGTTAGAACATCTAACATCTTAACATGCTAACTAGTAAATAACACGTTGACATGTTAATAACATGTTAACACTTTAATAACACATTAGTAATATGTTAATAACGTGTTATTAATGCATTAATAACCTGCCCACCCTTATTAAAATACTACTGACTGTCAGCAGACGTGGAGCTAACCTCCGTTTTCTTTGGGCCAAACATAAAAACATAACGACGCTAGCTGCCAGGAAGTTGTTAGTTTTTGCTTTTTTTATGTTTTTTTCCAGGTAAATTTGTTTATTTAAAGCTATGGAAACTGACCAGTCACTCGGCCAATGACATTCGACTGAAAAACAAGTCGAACAAAAGTTAAAAAGTTTCAAATTTATGTGAAATAGATGTCATTTTGTAAAAATGTTTAAAAATGTTTACAAGTAAAAAAAAATAGATTTTTTTAATGAAATTTACACTTTAAAAGGTTGGATTTTATGACATGAAAGTTGTGACTTCACGTTAAAGGATGTTTCTGATGTTGCCACGGAAACAACATTTGAAAAGAAAAGAAAAGCGCTGGTGTCACTGACAATAAACGTAATTAAATATTCACTTATGTCAATTTTAAAATGAAATGTTTATTGTATTTTAGTCAATCATGTTTATCTTTATAGATTTTATTTTCTATACTATATATTTTATACATTTTCTGGATATTTTTTCTTCTATTTATTCCATGTTAAAGCCAGATCTATTTTGTTCTGCATGTGAAGTGTCACCGTTAACGAGTGTGGCATGAAAACGAATCCAAACATTTGACACCGTGATGAGGAGCCCCTGCGCCGATGCCAGAGAGAGATGCCGCAGCACCGAGGGAAATGTCTGCTGTTGCTACGGAGGTGGACATTTAGAAAGATGACGTGAAAAGACTTGCAGGTAGTTCCCACAGCTGATTGTACCAGCGCCACCTTGAAGCTTTTCCACGCTACAGCGCCCAGTTTGATACCACCCAGACTAAATTATGTGACCTTTGTGTTTCTGCAATGTTGTTCTGCTGTTTGGTGCCTTCAGAGAAGATTTCTGGTGTTTTTCTGAAACATTTTTCGATCAGGGGCCTCATTTATAAAACCTGTTACACAAGAAAATGTTGCGTGAAGCAGGGTGAAACTTGCGGTCGCAACATTCCTCACAACAGTCAGGATCTCTAAAGGGAAACTGCTTGCAGGTGTGAGTACGGTGATTCTCTGCACTTTGGGTTCTGATGTTACTGAAAATTATACCACCAAAAATTGTGTTTCTGAACATTGCATCTACTAAAGGACTATTTGAACCTCTGAGAAAATATGTTTTCCCACCTTAGGCATGAAATCCCAAAGATTATTAGGAATTTCTTTTTTACTTTGGTTGTTTTAAATTCAACTCGTAACGGGACAATTTGATTCCTCTGAGTATAATTCAAAAACACATTCAAACTAATTCTTCCAGTTCCTTAGTAATCACCTGTTCCTTGTGTAAAATAACTTATTGTATGTATGTTTCATTTGATTCTAAATAATAATAAGTTGACTGTCAAGTACGATATGGCAACTTAATGTACAAGCAGCCTCCATAAATCATGAAAATAGACTTTGACGTGAACAGCAGATGAATCTCTTGTCCTCTCATATTTACATACAGTTCAACAAACATTTGTCTAATATTTGTTATTATTATCAAAAAATATATAACAATGTATCAAGTAACGGGGTTGAACAAATAATATGTAATCAAGTTGAAACTGACTTTAATTCATTCATTAAAATGAAGAAGAGGAAATAAACATATCACTAGGCATTTAGTACAACTCAACTCTGGCAGTTACTACCAGCGGACATCAGAGATATTGAGTCTTTACCTCAATTCAAATCCAGACTCAAGACTCATCTGTTCAAATCTGCTTCTGGTCCATAACTGCACTTTCATTTCTTTGCTTTTAATATTGTGTTCCTGTTTTTATTCATTTCTTGTGTTTTATCTTAGAAAGTGTCCTTGAGTGATATGAAAGGCGCTTCAAATAAAATGTATTATTATTGTTATTAGCAGTATTTAACATTGTTTAAAAATAACATCAGATTGAACAGATCTGTTCTATGAGAAGAAAGTTGGTCTCTTGCTTTTCTGGATGCTTTCTTGCCTGCTGAATGATGAGGATGAAACCATGGAAAGGGAATCATTAGTTTTCCTTATTATTAGTTACATTAGTAATGGCCTAGCAACTAGGACACCAGGGTGTAAAATTGACCACCATGGCTTTGTGTGTGTGTAGATTTTAAACAAGCTATCATAATTAAAAACAAGAATGACTTCTGACCACATATTCCCTCACCGTGAGGACCCTGGTCTGGCTTGCACTGCATCTTTATTCTCACTGTCAGGTGTATGTGGGGGGTTAGAGCGGCAGGCCCACTGCTTTAAATATCAACTTTCCTTTTACTGTCTTTTTTACCCTTCTGCCACTCTTTGCATTGAGCTCTCTTACTCATTGCTTTCTTTTTTTCCTGCTTCTGAATCTATTTTCCATCGCTCATGCTCTTTCCTGAGGTATTCTTCCCTTCTCTATGGATCTGCATTTCTTGCCCTGTACTGTCTTTGCCTCTCTGCCTTTGACTTAGTCATCTGATAGGCCCAATCTGAAAATAATGATCATGAAATAACATTTAGAGAAAAGTGGCTGGCTGGCTTAAGAACAGTCCAATCTTCAACCCCGTAACAAAAAACACTGTTACGGGGTTGAAGATTTTAGCTAAAAGTAGCCATAAGTCCACATTAGCTAGGGTATGGAGCAGCATATGGCATGAGGAAAACAAGAAATCATCATATTTTTCCAAGATAATTCTTTGCTTATTCTCAAACAACAGTAAATATAATTTATGCACGCAACAGTGTTGAAAGATTGAGCTTTACGACGTCAATCTGATGACAGAAGCAATGAAATATAGGTAAGAAAGTATGCTAATATTTACTCCCCTTTACAGTGTGAGCGGGAAAAGATTGATGTCACTTCCTGGGTGCTGATGAAGTTGGACTGAACCATTATGTTTAAAAAGGGGGGAATTGGCATGCTGTTATGGGGTTGAAAAAAACTGGGGGACACAATTAAATAGTGGGTATTAATAAATAATTCATGTATTTTTCTCATATTTCTTTTATTCATGTTAAAGTATACATGCAAATGTTTATATTAGGAGAAATAACTTGCGGTTACTGGCTTTCTTTTTTTTTTTTTTTTATTCTGGGAAAAAGTAATGTTGGTCAGTGGGGACATGCTCATTTGGCTGACCTCTACACCTCAGCAATCCATAAAAATTTTCAAAACATAATTTTAAAAATATATTTGTGTGTTATATTACAAAGACACATGGCTATTTCCATTTCTTGTTTTCAAACAAATGTTGTGGTTTACTTTATCTGAAAATCTTTGAGGTAAACCTGTGAGACTCAAAGTGCACTGAATTCAGAGAATCACCCAGGTATCCACAGACATCAGTGTGACTCCTCTCAAAGGTGACATCACTTGGAATGGTGACCATAGTCATCTCAAATGACACCTGCAAAGCAATTTTTTGCCAGAAGTGGTTAAAAGACTGCTAAGACAGGTGACGACAGACAAGATGTAATCAAAAAAACATTATCTCCTGCCTGTGATTACATGTATGAAACAATGCACTCTGGGTTCCACATGCTTTTATTTCTTTAGTGTCAGACATTATCTCATGCACAAAATGCCTATTGGAAGACAATCTAAAGAATGACACAAACGCCACTTCTCATTCAGACTAATATTACAGTTTTGAGAGCTAACTCAAGACTTCTCTTTGCCAAATGTACTAGCTGAGCAGTTCATCCTTTTCATTCATCTGCCTAAATGTGTATCAGAGTCCTCTTTGCAAGGGAACAGTGGAATGAAATGAAGTAATTAAGTTTAACTTCAAATTACTCATTAATACTAAAGTGATGATGAGTTTCAGATCACCTAAACAATTCAAGAGTTAAGACTCAGACTTGAATTAATACTCCCACAGGGCAGAGCTGCTCAGACTGAGTCCATCTCCCTTCAGCGTGCCTCCCTGGTCTCCACGTAAGTATTTGCCATTTTTGCCGCGGATGGCGAGGCGGCCATGTTCCAGAAGCTCCAAAGTGAAATCCTCTGGGACCTCACCGTCTGAACACACCAGTCCGGCACTGTTCACATACCAGAACCGGCCATCAACACCTGTTTGATAAAAGACAAACCAATGAATGGGGCAAAAGCAGTACTTTTGTTGCAGTTCTCTGTTTGAGTGGGCGCTTTATCTGACCTTTAATGTGGTAGGCCCCATTGCTGAATTGGAGGGTGAATATATCATAAACTGATCTGCTTGCATCCAGTGTGTTGGAGTTCCTATGGTGGCAGATGAATCCATTCTCCCCTCTTAGGATCAGCATGGGTCGGTTGATTAGTTTCAAAGTGAGCTTCTCATCTTCACCTGTCAACAGGTGGGAATAACCGGAGGAACAACAAAAGAGGTCAGATGAGATGTGATCCATGAGTAAAGAGGTGGGTTGAAGAGAAAGGACAGCTGATAAAAAAAACAAACAAACAAAAACCCTTACCTATAGAGTCACTGACTGCAAGTAACTGGCCATTCTTCTTGATGCAGATATACTTGCCATTATAAGCCTTTAGCGCCACCTTGTGGCCGAGCCACTCTAATGAAAACATGGTGTTTGCTGAGCTGTGATGGAGAAAAATTAACACTTTACTTTTCTTTTGAATTACAGCAATATCATATCAAATGCACATACAAGACTAAACAGTAGAGCAATACGATCTTATTATCTTTAGATGATTGACTGGCTTACACATTTATTGAAATGTTTTCCTGTATTCTTGTATTCAAAGGGGAAACGGTGTGCTTAATGTATGTTTTTGTAGTAACTCTGTAAAATAATTCACTTTCAATGTAATATCTGTAATCTATAATGTAGAACAATTAGTAGAGTAAATGCAAATTGATTATGGGATTCATTTTCACCCTGTACACCTGATTTAGAAGCATCCACTCACACTTCTGTTGCAGTACTCTGGATGCCTCCATGAGCCACCAGAGCCCAGTAGTTCCCTTGGCTGGTGCGAAATGTGCACTTCTTGGTTACTTTGTCAATCTCCATCTGAAAGGTCTCCATGTCAGTCTCATCTTCCTGATTGGCAGCAAGACTCACTCCTGGGAGGGACATACAAAGCACATGTGACCAGATGACCAGATTTAATATACACAGCCGTGGGAAATAAAGTATACTGTCTTTCACCTCTAAGACATTATATATCTGGCCCTCACCAGGTGTTCCTGTTAGTGACTGCAACCTTAGATGAACAGCAGCTCTTGAAATGTTAGATCATGTCATTATTTATGATGCAAAAACTAAACCAAAATGAAAAAGCAGTGTGTGGAAAAACTAAGTACACTCTTATTACATCCATAGGAGTTAAGAAGATAAGCAGCAGGCAGGTTCTGCAGATCATATCAGTCTAATCGTCTGATTAATTGGCCATCAGTAAGTGGAATCACCTCCATAAAAGCAGGAGTTTCAGGAACATTCAGCTATAATTTACACAACAAGACATCAGCAATGGAAATGAAAATATCCATTAGAATTGCCAATCTTCCCAGGAGTGGTTATCTCAGCAAGTTCACCCAGAAAATGCAAAAAGCCCAAAAGCCACATCTCAGACAGGCCTCAGTTTGGAGTGTTAAATGTTCAAATTCATGACAGTGTGGTTGCAAAAAGAATGCACACATAGCAAGTCATATCAGGTGTCAAGCATGGGGGTGACAGGGAGATGATTTTGGTTATTTTTTCCTTCTTTTTTTAAAGCTTTTTTTTTTTTCATCTAGGATCTAGGCACCTTGTAATCTTTATGTCAACTAACATCTCTGCATAACAAGGTATTCTAAAGGGAAATATGGGACCATATGTTGGATAGTAAAGCTTGGCTGGAACTGGGTCATGCACCAGTAAATCTACAACAGAATGGGTGTAAATAAATAAATAAATAAATAAATAAAAGAAACCAAGGTGCTACTATCAGCCTGTCCAAGTCCAGATGTCAGAGCTGAAAATAAATTAATGCTGCAAACCTAAGTAGAACTGAAGCAGTTTTGCAGAATGAACCAAAATTGCTCCCCAATAATGCTTTTAGAGGCTTTTAGAAAATGATTTTTTAAAGTTCTAGTTGCTAAAGGTGGTTTTACACGCAGATGAATCAATGACTGTGCTTAGTGCCTCACACACTGGTTCTACTGTTTGGCCTTGTTAAGTAAATAATGACACCATGTACTATTATGGCTGGGAAATTGAAAATTAATTGAACTCGACATTCAGAACCAATAATTGATGTAATCTTGCTCAATTATTTCAGTTACGTCTCCTCTTTGAAATATCAATTTAATGAGTTAAACTGTGTGTGCTTCCTTTCACTTACTTTAAAACCAAAGCTATGAGTTCTTTTATTAGAAAAATATCACAGTTTTAATAGTTGATAACCTTTGCAGCAAAGACCTGTTCAGTGCTCTATGAGGGCAAAAAAAGTAAAATAATTGCTCATTAATCCTAATTGAGGTTATGTGGTCCAGCTATGTCACATGTTACTGTTAATCTGTAGTTGGAATTATCTCGACTATGTGTATACTCATAAGCATAATCTTTATATCGATATGCTTTATTCTTTTTGAGGACATGCATGACTCATCATGCATCTGTTGTGCTTTTATCCTGAAGGCTTGACGCTATGACTGTCATTGTTCCTGTTCCATCATTTGCGTGAACAATTATGTTTTTAGTATTCATGTTCCAAGGCAGTCAAGATGCAAATGTGTTTAATAAATAAAACAGGAAAATCCAAAACTGGAAACGCAGTAGTTCAAGCAGTTTATGCAGTGTCGTCTGTGGAATAACTCTGGAACTGCTAATAATAATTCTTAAAAAAGCCTATTGAACACATTGATGGTTAGCAAGAAAAGGCAAATAGCATAATATATCTACTCTAAAGCCACAAACCTGTAATGAGGTTGGGAAAATTGTGACATAGAATTGAATTGTATTGATGGATTTTTAAAATTATTATTTTTATTATTATTATTTTTTAGCTCAGTTCATATCTGTGTCTGCTGCTTTTTGAAATGTCTTTGAATGTGCAGACTGATAAAATCCTTCCACATATTTGCCTTAAAAAAAGAAGTCATTTTAAGAAACTCCACATTAGTGTGCTCTGATTCCAGTTCTAGATGTATTTATGGAGAAAATAGGAAATAATAAAGAATATAATTCATTTAGCTATGTAGGAAAATTAAAACTCTTCAGAAATAATGTGTAATCAAAATATAAAGGGGGGGGGGGGGGGGGGGGGGGGGGGGGGGGGGGGGGGGGGGGGGGGGGGGGGGGGGGGGGGGGGGGGGG
>JBAMYA010040571.1:0-15310 GCA_037176975.1 Arrhamphus sclerolepis | reverse complement strand
TGGGCACAAACTTTTAAGATGGCCACGTTGTGTGTGGGTGTGTGTATGGAGAGAAACGTGATGTACTAGTGGGTTATTTAGTGAACTTGTTGCACTACTGCTGTACACAGAATGAATGTCTGTATGTGAATTAATGTAAAAAAAAAAAAAAAGTAAACCAGCTGTGGCCTGACTAACAAGGTCTCCTCTGCGTCTGTCCACAGCTGCACTACACTCTAGGTTACACATCTAACCCTAGCTGTGTGCCATTTGCTACCGCACAGCTTCCCCTAGGGCTGGCGCCGGTAACACATGCTAATACTAAGAAGCACAAAAAAACCCTGCACCTTTATTGTCGATGAGGCTAACGACATGGGTTTCAAAGCCCCCAAACCAGACAAGACAAATTAATGAGCTATAAATAGCCACTTACGACATGACAGTGAGGTCAAAATACACCGTTCAACATGCACTGCACTAATTAATCATGCAATTGCTCCATGCATGTTCAAAGACCTCATGAGTGGTATTTGTATCAGAGAATTGGAGATACCAAGTATTCTCTCATAGTAGATGACAATTAAAGAGTTAAGCTTTTCAAAGAATTTAAGTCATTCAAAGTTTTTATGTTAACTATGTTTAGTATTATTTGCTGCTGCTTATACACAAAGCAAAAATAAATGTATACATTTATAAAATATATAATATATAAGAAGCACCTTCTGTTTTACACAATGTGGTTGGTTCCCTGTTGGGCTTGTTTTCATAGAGCTGGTTGCTTCTTTGTCTCGTAAAATCTGGCAACACTGGAATCATCATCAAAACCCCTGCACCTCTGATGGGGGGGTGGGGGGTTCTTATGGGACGGGAATCTTGCACACCTGGAGTTTTAGGACAACATATACTGCCATACAGACGTACAGGCCTCGCCAATGCTGCACCCATCTGGGAAAGTTGGGTTTGTGGTCCTGCAGACTCCTTTCACCAACGGAAAGAAATCTGAATGATTGTGAAACAAAAATACCACAAAATATTCAGAATACTGAGCAGCTCCATATGTGGTTTTTTTAAATTGGTTCCCATTTTTCCCATTTTTAGTGGTTTGTACGTCATTATGGTTGATTCTGCATTATGAAGGTAGATTTGTGTCTTTATTATTCAATCAGAAAAAAAGGTTGCTTCAATCAAAAAATAGATTTTCAATAATAAAAACCTTCACTTCAATCAAAAAAAACCTTTTCAATCAAATAAAAAAGTATTTTAATGCAAAAGAAATATTTGAAGACTGTTTTTATTTGATTGAAAATGTTTTCTTTGGTTGAAGTGAAGTGTTTTTTAATTGAAAATACTTTTTTGATTGAAGTAATCTTTTTTGTGTTTGGGCCATATTATGGGTAGAACATTTGTGTCTCTGTTATTCAATTCCAAAAAGTTGCTTCAATCAAAAAAGCAATATCTTCAATCAAAGAAAAAAACTGTTAAAATACAAAATTTAAATTGAAAAAAATATATATTGATGTTTTCTGATTGAAGTGAAAAAAAAATTGAAGTTTTTATTTATTTATTTTTTCGTTTGAGGTGGAAAAAGTTTTGAAGAAGTTTTTTTTTTTTTTCTGAATAATTTTAACGCAAACTTCCTGTGGTGGGTGGATGCTTTCCCATTGGTCAGACATGTTTGAGTGACAGGTGTCTACACCAACGACGTCTTTCTGAGGCGGGCGTCCGCGGAGGCCGGCATGGGTGCTCTGCGATGCTGCAGCTGTCTTGGGCGGCCTCCCTGGGTGCGCCAGTGATCTCCGGGGATCCACCCGGGACGGGGGTTGACCCGGTATCGACCCGGTGGACCCCCAGCCTGGAGTGATCGCTGGCAAAGAAGTGTGTACATGGACATGAAGATGTCAGTGATGTAGGTTTCTGGAGCTCCTCTGCTCCTCCACTACTCCTCAGCTCGCTGGGAACCATGACTTGCTTGTCAATTAAAAAAACACTTCACTTCAATCAAAGAAAACATTTTCAATCAATTAATTTATGCATTCAAACACTTTTTTCTTTGATTGAAAAGGGTTTTGTTGATTGAAGTGAAGGTTTTTATTATTGAAAATGTATTTTTTGATTGAAGCAACCTTTTTTCTGATTGAATAATAAAGAAAGAAATCTACCTTCATCCTGCATCTTTGTTAGCATTTGACACTTTTATGTTCAGTTCAAACTAAGTTTCTGGGTTGTTCATTATTGGGTTGTGTTAGTTGTTGCATGAAACTGCAAGTGAGCAAACACAGTTTGGAGTTCAGCTGGTATTTTTCCAGATGAAAACAGATGACGCAACGTCTTCTGTTGTTTCTATTTCAGCAACAGTATCTGCTCAAGCATCAAAACCTGAGATTCAGTGGAGGAATAAATTGTTGTGTTTATCTTGAAATTGCTTTTTGTATTGAAAGTGGAGAAAAAGGAGACTCAGAAGAAGGATTGATGAAACAAAACAAAAATCAGTCTCCAGGTTTCCAGAACACTGAATGAAAAGTGTCACTTTGGCTTCTTAAGGTGGCCAGAAGCCACCATCGTCCCCAGATCCTTTATGACTAACCTGACTGAGAGGTTTGCAGGACTGATGATGACACCTCAACTCTGTTGAAGCTCACCTCTTTGAATCTGCATTAGAGGGGCTTCAGTTCATGGGGACGTTTGAGGACAAGCAGCTGTAAGGCTCCCAGACAACTTTGACAAGTCGTTGTGACGAGTGGACTGGTGACGTTAACAACCGATGAGCCAGGGATGCGGCAGACGTCAGCCCACTCCAATCAATCAATGTGTCTGCAAGTTGAGTGACTGATGAGTCACCGTCCATGGATGAGGGAGGTGAGGAGGGTGAGGAGGAAAAGCTGATTGCTGACTCTGCTGGGTGGAGCGACTGTAGAGGTTTCCTGCAGGAACACCAGGGTCAGCTGGAGGTCAGCAGCCTTGAACGGTCAAACCGACCGAACTCAAGCAAGGTCCACTGGTCATATATAATGGCATGTGTTTTTGTCTTTTGCGAGTTTTGTAAATAAATAAGCTTCTGTGGAAAAAACACAAAATAAAACAAAGAATGAGATTGGGAAGAATAGCTTTTGTGCACTCTGCAGGTCTTCTACAGTCATTGTCCTGGTAATGAACTCAATGATGTCATGGCTGTCTGCTTGAAACTTCCTTTTCTCTTCAGTTCCAGTAGTTTTGTTGGAATAACATTAATAAAGAGTGTATTTCAAGGCTGTGACAGAAACATCTCTGTTTCAATTCACAGAAGGCATGAAATTCAAAATAATTCAAAATAAAACCATCTTTCTTGGGTTGCTGGTTTGATCAAATGTGTGAATCAAATTAAGGAGTGGATGTGCCAGAATTTTCTTCAGTTAAATGAAAAAAAAAAAAACAAAAACACAGAAATAATGGTGTTTGGAGCCAAGGAAGAAAGATTAAAAGTCTGTTTGTGAAGCTAAAATTAAAAAAAATTGAAAAATTAAAAAAAAAAACAAGAGCCAAGCCAGAAATCTGGGTGTGGTTCTGGGGCTTGTACTGCGAAGTGGGGTTAACTTACTCAGATGTAACCCAGGGATAACCTTCTAAGTCGGGGTTGACAAAACCAGGCTATCTCGGTACTACAAAGGTGGTTATGAAGTTGATTTGTTGAACCTGTGTTAACCTACTCGGAGTTTGTGAGTGTTCACATAAAAGTGCACGTTGCCGCGCGCGTTACCGTTTCCGATGATGGCGCGATCACCTTCTTTTACCGAAGAAGCTGCATTATCATAATGCAGAGCCTTGAGGAATCTAAATTAATGTTATGGAGGGAAATCAAACACATTAGCCGCTAATAAAGCAAAGCATTCCACAAATCCTGTGGCGTGAAAAGCGTCTCAAAACCTCTCCTGCTGCTCTGTATGAAAATATAGTTTAGTGTGTGTGTATCAGGCGATTCGTGCATGCGTATTTAACGATTTGTGTGTGTGTAGGAGTCTTTTTAAATTCGTAATTATCATATTGTCCGTAAATTTGGGCGAGTTACGGACAAAATGTTGTTTACGGTTTACAAATCATGTTTTACACATACAACTACACATAGCTACACACAGACATGTTTACACACGCACAAATCAAGTAGTGCACACACACAAATCAAGTACTATACACGAAGCAAGTAATACGCACACAGAAATCAAGTGCTACACACACACAGATGTATTGAGTCTATTTTCTCTCCATAACCACCAGGCTCCCTCTGAGGGGAGCCTGAGAGAAGCAGAAGAGAAGGAGATGCCCAGCCAAGTCTCCGTCCAGCATGAACTAAAACACAGCACGGACAGTTCAGAAACAATTCGGAATGAGTTAAAAGGAATTTTTAAATGAACAAGGTAGTTTTC
Source organism: Arrhamphus sclerolepis (assembly GCA_037176975.1). Taxonomy (NCBI): domain Eukaryota; kingdom Metazoa; phylum Chordata; class Actinopteri; order Beloniformes; family Hemiramphidae; genus Arrhamphus; species Arrhamphus sclerolepis. The sequence goes on along the minus strand of JBAMYA010040571.1, from coordinate 10,934 downwards.
AAGATTGCATATTACTAGTGTATCTATTTTCTGACCCAGAGTGTGGCCCTGACTGGTTCTGAATGAGGGCTTTATAGCAGGCAGGTGTTCTACCATCTTACTGGTACTTACTGGGAGTCTTTTAGTGATATGCAGTACAGGACTGTACCAGCTTACCTTCACCCCTGGATAAGATGGTCAAAGGCTGGTGAAGGACACACTCACCATCACTCACACACAGGAAAGCCTATATCTTCTGCCAGATTAAATGGCATGTACTGTATATCTAATGTTTAAGGGTTCTTAAACATTAATATAAATGCAGAGAGTGGTTAAATAAATAAATATATACACTGTGGGCAGGCCAACAGTCCATTGTAGGTTCACATATAGACAAACAACCACACATGTTCGCACTCACACCTACGAGCAATTTAGAACCACTTACTAACCTTGTGTACATGTTTTTGGACTGTGGGAGGAAGCCGAAGTACCCACACAAAACCCATGCAAGCACGTAGAGAACATGCAAACATGAAACCTTCAGGAGAACTCATAATCTCACAAAACCAGCAGAGCAGGCAGCACTCAAAAGCACTCTGCTTCTGAATCATTCCTGGTGGGACCTGAGGTTGTTCTGAGGAAGGAGCAGGAGTATGGCAAAGCCAGACCACAGCACTCATGCTCTTGCTGGGACCCTGGCCTGAGCTTTATGATAATACTGTTGGCAAGTGGTGTGTTTGGGAAGAAAGATTCAGTGAACAGAATTTTTGTGGTCTGGAAACTGTGTAAAAGCCCAGTGCACATAGTGTTGATGTTTAATTTCTGAATTTCTGTCAGTTACTGACATAAATGTAGAGCTTGATATGACAGATATTCACTTCCATTTTACCCTCTGCTGTGACTTTTTTTTTTTTTTAGCTTACTTTCATCACAGCATGCAATCACAAATCTCTAAAAAAGCAGTTCATAACTGTTGCTAAAACCTTCAACCATGGTGATTTCTACTTTTGAATATGCTCAAAGGTAAATTGTTTCCTCACTTACTTACTGTACATTGTTATTATGATGCATGACCATCCTAGAGATGACCGGGGGTCCATTTCACAAAGAAGGTTCAACAAACTCTGAGTCAAAAAAATAGTTTTTGCTTTCAGAACAGCTGTTCTAAGTTGGTTTAATCAACTCTGAGTATGTTGACTCCGAGTTACAGTGACTATAAAAAGCCATCATCAGTGGAGCTCAGATACCGTGATTCACCATGGAAACGACAGTGGAAGAGATCCTCCAACTCTTCTTTGAAAGTAAAAAAAAAGTTTAAAGTTTTTTCAGTTACTTTTCATGTTACTTCCTGCAGGAAGCTGACTGCATCGGAGAAGGAAAGACAGATGGAGATGAGCTGACTGAGTTGATGCGTAATTTAAAGGTTTAGTGGCAGGTGTTACATCACATTTCAGACATAAATCAAACGTAACAGACTTGGTTCGATTAATTTAAAACAAAAAAAAAAACATCAGATGACAAAAAATCATTCAAGGAGACTAGAAGCATAAATACATCCACTCACTTAAATCCTAAGGGGACATTTTTTTTTCATCACAAAGGGGAGCAGGATACTAATTTCAAACAGTTCAAATAACTAAATCATGTTGATTATCTGATGACTTTGTGGTGAATAGAAAAGAAGAAAATAAAGTACGTAAAGGCTATGTGTGTCTTTAAGAAATAGTGGTCAATATTTTTCTCTCAGTTCTGCTTCATTCACTTTTTAATAATATGATAGAATATGTTCAGTATCCCATTGTTATTAAGAAAACAGGCAAAAGAAAATCAATAATGAAATTAATAATAAAATGAATAATTCATGCTTGTTTCATGTGAAGTATGGACATACTGTTTATGATATCTGTAATGCATGGAATTAAGATCACTTTTTTCTTTTTCTTTTTTTGGGAGGGAGATCTAATGCTCTAAAGATGTCACAAGTAGAAGTCATGGCTGTTTTGACCATTAAACTATCTATTTATATCATCAACATACTTCTCAGATGAAATGTCATAAAATGTGACATTTCATCGTTCAGACGTATGTTGAAGTAAAACTGCTCCTAACCAGGTTTAGTTCCGAGAGTCAATTGCTGCGGAAACAGACTCTGAGTGTCAGTTACCTCACTTTGTGAAACCGGCTCAACCGAACCCTCTGGCTCAGAGTTAAGTAACCTGCTTTGTGAAACAGACCCCTGAGATTCAAAAAACTAAAAATAAAAACATAAACTTTTTGTAGTATTCCTATGAACACGTTTAACTTTATGAAGGAATGCGGTGTTCACATGTAGCTAGCTAAACATCCCTGCTGACCATTACAGTCATACCAGAGCATTTGTAAAAACTTTTTTTTTTTAAATAAAAAAAAGTTTTAAAAAAATCCCTTTTTGTTAAGGCAAATGCCCATGGAACAGTACAAATGCATTTAGTATATCAGCAAAGGTCAGAACAACCTTTTGGACAGCAAAGCACAGCCTGCAGCATTCTGGCTCAGACGTTATGCTATACCTCCTGAATGCATTTTGGTTCCAGTGACAAAGAGGCAACGCTATGCAAACATTTGCTTTCTCTGTGTAGAGACCTTTATAGCATGTAAGAGTGAGGGTAACTTGTCCGGCCACTATGATGATGTTATACTGACTTGATAAGTGAAGTGAAACTGCGGTGGATAGTGAACTTTTTATTACCAGTGCAGAACATAGCCTTCCCCAGAGCAATTGGAGAGTTCAGCATTAGTTACCTTGGTGATCTAACCAAGTTAAAAGAGACTCACATCAGTCAATCACATTTTTTATAAAGCATATTTAGAAACAACCTCAGTTGACCAAAATCCTGTACAGGACAAAATAAAATCCCAAAATAATAATAAACAATTATATAAAACTAAACAAAATACAAGAGTGAAACAGCACTATAATAAAATAAATAAAAGACAATAAAATAATATAAATATAAAAACACATACATATACTAAAAGCCAAATTAAAATGCTCAAGCTGGAGGAATAGCCAGTGAAAGCAGGTGTGTTTTAATAATGATTTAAAGTGATCAGCACTATGTGCTATGTGTTCTAATATTAAGAGGCAGACAGTTCCAGAGTTTGGGAGCAGAAACCGAAAAAAGCTCGATCATCTCTTCCCTTTAATCTAGATCTGGGAACTGTCAAGAGCAGCTGGTTGGTTGGAGAAGTGAGTGTAAGATCTCAGTGCTCTGACAGGACTGTGAAAGTTCAAAAACTCTGACAAGTAAGGTGCTGTGCTATTAAGACAAGCAATAATATCTTAAAATGATTCTAAACTGCACAGGAAGCCAGTGAAGTGAAGGCAGCGCTGGATTGATGTGCTCACGTCATTTCTTCTCAGTCAAAAGGCAAGCTGCTGCGTTCTGAACAGTATGTAAACGACGAAGCAGAATCTGATCAATTCCAAAATACAGAGACTTACAGCAGTCCATACCCATCTGACTGACCAAAAACAATGATTTCTGTCTTGTCTTTGTTTAAAAAGAGGAAGTTTTTCCCCAGCCATGAATGAACTTCCTCTAGACAGCTCTGCACGGTTTCTATAGACCCACATGCCTGGTCTGTATAGGCAGTTAGATTTGGCTGTCAGCATAACAATGGAAGGCCATGCTATGTTCTTTAACGCTGCTGTATTGTCTGAATTTTTTTCACTTTTTTTTCTTCAAAACATGTTTTTACTACTACAATGACTATGATAATATAATTAAGTCACCAAAGGATTGAGACATAACTTGTCTTTGTGAGAAAATATGATTTAGAGATACTTAATGTGGATGAGTTTTACATTGTATATAGAAATATATTTATACGTATGCAGAATGTGTGTGTGTGTGTGTGAGAGAGAGAGGGAGAGAGAGAGATGTTGAGAATGGACCAAACTGCATTTGAGATGTTTTTGCAAGAGCAAAACCAAAAAAAATACACATTGTACTTTACCGCTGACTGCAAAGGTCATAATCGATATTAATATTAGTTCGATGAGATTTTGCACATTTCTTGTTGTATTATTCAGTGATAACTAATGAGAAGGAAGACAAAAGAACAAGCAAGGCAATTAACAAAAATGCCAGTATCAGCAATTCATATGAATGAAACATTATGTGAATTAGAAAGTTTTTCATTATATTTGTGGAAATGCGTGCATCTTCACCATGCATAGGCACCCAGCCTGGAGGCTGGAATAGGGGTCAGTGCTCTCAATCTTCAGGATAAAGTTATCGAGTCAGCTCGCCACATTGATATGTAAATGCAGAGTTAAGAATGCTAGTGATAAGGGGCCAGAGGCAAGGCATGGTGCAACAACAAACTGACTCGCAGGATAAACAAACATCAGAGAAGATGTTAACTATGCCCAAAACTGAAATACAGGTTGTTTTTGCACATCTCAGATGATTTAAATGAGCAACATGTGTGAGCTTATCAGAGACATCAGGTGAAGAGGTGATGCACTCAGCGTCAGTGACTGGTTGTAAACCCAACATCGACTTCCTGTTCTGTAAGGCAATGCTACAGAGGCATGAGACGAAGCTGTCTCTAGCAAGGGTGGTGAGATTTTCATGGTGACCAGCTAACTTTTCAATTTTTGATAAATATTTTTGATCATTCCAAACCAAAGGAAGGATCCACTGTTCTGCCTTGCGCAGCACATATAGAAGTGAGTGTAAGATGTGTGACAGCAGATAAGGCAGGTAGATTAAGTAGAAAAAGCTGGTGGCAATACTTTGTAGACATGGGGACCTGCAGACATGACTATGAAGGTACCACTTCTAAAAGTCTAAAAGAAGTAGGATCGTTCTATACTTAAAATTATTTATTTAAATTATTTGTTACTTAAAATTATTCATATCTGTGGGGAAATAACTGGAGAGGTAAAGGTCTAATCATCATAGAAAACAATATTACATTTACAGCTTCTCATGTTTCACACCAGCGGCAAGAATAAAAACAACATAATCACTACAGCCTTACATAATCTCAGACACAGAAACAAAAGGATTTAATTATACTTTGCTGAGTTTGTTGATAGCACAGGAGTATACATTTGACAACCTCAGAAGACAAGGCAATAAGTATATCTTATATAATCAGTGACAAAGCAAGTTAATATAAGCAAATAACCCTCACAAGGCCTAAACCCTAACCCTAACCGCCTATGTCTCTGCCTTTGCATCAACCCCAGGTCATTTTGACCCAAGCTCTTAAGGTCTTGCAAGGGGTAAAGAGCTAAATCTCAATCTGCTTGGCCAGGGAAGTGAAAAAGCAGTGACAGGTTTCCTTGAAAATGTCAGCCGCAGGAGCTGTTCCCTGCTAGGAATGGAGCAAGTGTGCTGCAGCATGATACCATCCATATATCGAACTAGAAATCCAGTAGGATCCACTTATCCAGGTTCAGGTTGCAGGTTGCAGTTAACATAGAGAAAGCCAGATCTTCCTCTCCTCAACCAGCTCCTCCAGGAGAATACAGAGGCATTCCCAGGCCAAACATGAGAAACAATCCTCCCAACATGTTTTGGTTCGTCTTCAAAGCTTCACCTCTGTTGGACATGCCTGGAACACCTCACAAGGGAGACATACAGGAGGCAGTCTAATTAGGTGCTCACACCATCTCAGCTGGCTCCTCGATGGCGAGGACCTCTACTGTGGGCCAATGTACTAAAAAGAGGCCTCGCCACATGTGTTTGTTCTCACCTTGGGAAAATTTTAAAACCTGTCAGCAGAGGTTCTGAGCGTTCAAGGTAAAAATTATAACAATCACAAGATCATAGTTTTATAAAGCTACATAAGGATATTAAAATAAATTCTGAAGGAAATGTTTAGCTACTCATTGGTATAACATGTTCTATCTCTCTGTGCTTTTAGTAAGAGAGCTCTTACAAGTACAACTGGTTTTGAAAGGTGCAACTGTAATATGTTTTTATTTATTTGAGACCATAAAGATAGACATTACAGTAATCTAATCTAAGTAATTCAAGAAGTGTGTCTCTGTTGGCTTGAGAGAGAAACAACTTATCCTATTTTTCCCTCTGCTGCCTGTTCAAGGTTACCACAGTGGGTTTAAACTCAGACCTGTGGTAGGTACATGTGGTAGGTGAGAGCACTACCACTGAATGGCAGAGAATGTTGAAGTTTTTTTAAAAAAGTCTAAAGACCCACTTTTTTAGTCTGGCTTTTAATTAATAGCATTTTATCTCCTTTAAGTACTATTCTAGTTTTATGTAAACATTTTATTATTATTATTAATATTATCATTATTATTATTATTATCATCATTATAATTATTATTTTATGGTAGACGGGTTAGGGTGGCATCTCCTTCCTGATGCAGATGGCTCCATAAGATGGTGTTTCCTCTGTGGTCCCTTTGAGCCTTATTTTATTTTATTTTATTTTTTATTTTATTTTATTATTATGTGTTTGTTGTGTGTATCTGGGGGAGTGGGGGGGTGGGTTGGGCCGTGTTTCTTTTTTTTTACCTTTTAAATTGTATAATTTTTAAACATCTAAAGCACTTTTTGTTACTTTTTTTTTTTTTTGAAAAGTATAAAAAAAAGTTTGATTGAAATGATTGTGTACTGGAAATGTTTCTCAGGAAAATCATTTCTTTCTCATTACTCATTAATCTTCTTCTTCTTCTGCTTCTTCTAATTATTTTGTTCCCTGTATTTCTCCTCAGTGTTCAATTCAATTTAGTTGAGTTTTATTTATATAGCCCCTGTCAAACACAAGTGCACCTCAAAGTGCAGATGATAGATGTTCAATCTATCATCTCAGAGATGAAACCCACATATGTTAATTTGTAAATATTTCTTCAGAAGAATTATTCTGTTAAAGCATCCATTTCCAAGTGTAGATGCTTGACTATTAGAAACATTGTTATGTATTACGCAAACTGCAATGGTGCCATTGACTATTTTCAAATAAAACACGCTGCAGAATCTGACATGTGCTTCAAACAACATCCTTTAAATAATGCAGTTGGGTATGGTGGTTCATTAGAGACAGTGGGGGTGTAATTTATCCCACTTCCCACTTCTCTTCCAAATTGACTCTTAATGTAGTATTATGAAGAAGCAAATCTCCAAGCTTTTAGTTGGCAGGGAGACACTGATTATACTAGTAAAATAATAAGACTCATTTTTCCAATTTTAAATTCCATTTTGTGATTTCACTAAAAGTAGTCTCAATTAACAGAAACATTTAAAGGAGATATTTTTATGTTATAATCTTTTGTGAAACATAAACAGATTCTGGGGCTAAATTATTCTGGGACCATGCTCCCAGTGGTTCTGGTTGGGTTGGCCTAATTAAGATTTAACAGATTAAATAGATTGTAACCAATGTTAATAAATCAACGAAATTGCCTTAAAGCTCAAACTCTATGACTAACATTGCCCTGAAAAGGGAAAGTTATTAAGAATTATTTGTACATATGGCAAATCTCCAGATTCTCATTGATCTCTATGGAAATCATAAGAGCTTAGGGAAGCTCAATATTTTTCTTGGTTCTTCGTGATATTCTAAAGATGGTTCACCTTTATTGCAAAAATCTTCTTATCTATGACAAAGCAGAACGCAGCCTCAGGCCTCTCACTATGTGTTTTGCATTGGAGTTCCTTGTGCTTGTGCTCCTACTGATGCTATGCTAGTATCCATTCCTTGTAGTGGAGGTGTGCTCTTCTGTGCCTCTGGACTCCTTCCTGCCTGTCAAAGCCTCAGTTCAGTTATCAGCTCCTCAGCCTCCAGCCTTCTACAAGTATGTGAGCCTAAAAACTTAAAATCATGACACATAGCAGAATGGCAAAGCAGTATACCATATTCAGTGTTTCTTCAGAAACAGGTCTGAAAAATACAATGAATTTATGTATGAATTTATCACCAAGAGAAAAACATGAGGAAAGAGAAAGAAAGTCTTGAACTCTTGAGAAAAGACAGCATTTTGCATCTGCTTCTGTATGGAGGTCATCATCCTGTGAAGCTCTCAGCATCTTATCTTTCCACCCACACACAGCAAAGTGCTTTACAAAGGCATTAAGATTAAAGAAAAATGAAACAAAATTTGAAAGAAAAACAATATAAATAAATATGACAGTCAAAATCCATAAAAAAATCACAAAAGAAAAAGATTTAGATAGAGAAAGGATTAAAACAGCTTAGAATAGATGAGTAAAAACAGTGCAGTAGAATTAGACTAAACAAAAAAAAGGGAAAACAGCAGTTCTCAGTTTACCTTTGAAAGCGTCTATAGTTGGAACATATTTAATATCAACAGAAAGTACATTCCAAACATGTATATAATAGTAGCTAATACATTTTCATCCTGTTTGGATCTAATTCTAGGGTTCTACCAACTGACTGACCCTGAAGATCTAAAACTGAAGTGTTTTTGCTCTGTTTTTTTTGCAACTCTATCACTACTCCATAAATTGTTGCGGTTGTCATTTTGAATCTATTTTCTCATATTGTAACTGATTTACAAAGAAATAATGATGAAAGTTAGGTGCATTTAGATGGCCTAATGCTTTTTCTTTTTGTAAAGTTGATATGGAGATTTTGAGTTTATTATTTTTCCAGTAAAATTGTATTATAAGTGAGTTAATTGATTTAAATGAATTGTCTGTCAGGATTATGGGAAGTACTGAGAAGAAATAGTTGATTTGTGGTAGTATTTTCATATCAAATTGGATAAACAAATAACAAAACCAAATGCACGTGAAGTGCTAAATAAAAATGTCCAGCTTACTTTATTAAATGTTTTTTCTGCTTCTGTAGATACAATTAAAGCTTTGGATTGTTTCTGTTGAGTGATGTGGATTAAACTGAATAATGGGTGTCATCTGATATGTTACTGTTTTTAATAAAAGCTGGATTTGTTGGAATAGCTTTCTATTCTGTTGGTGAGGGCTTTGGTGATGATTTTTAAATCACTATTTATAATGTTTGCTTTGTGCTGCAGTTGGCTTGCTGGATATTTACTTATTTTGTTGCTATACTTAAAGTTTTCATGTTGTTTTTTTATTATTGTGGCACTCAGAATGTTGTCTGATTGTCAAAGTGAGGCCCAACAGTTTTACTTTCACAAGCGAAGCATTACGGCTGGGCCATGATGCTTCACTTGATATATAAATAATACTTTATTAGGATTTGCTGTGGGTTTATTATAGATGCAATGGACACAGAGACATAAAAAAGAAAGAGAAAGAAGTAGGGAAACAGTTTAAAGGTAATGAAGAAGACAGGCTAGAGAAGAGAGAGAGGCATAGAGAGTCAACACCCTTGAAGTCTGCCTCTTGATAATAACAGTTATAACATCATTGGAAAGTACATGGTACCAGATGTATTAAGTGGCAACTGCAGTCCAACTAAGTGTGTACCTGACCAACACCCAAATATAAACACCTGTGTGTGTTTTTGTGTGTGAGCGTGCTGTAAGTATGTTTGTAAGGTTTCACCATAAGAATGTTCAATAGTGGGTGTGGGCACCCACAGATCCTTCCCCAGGACATGAAGATGACATGAGGAATACCGGAGCCCCAGACACCCAGCGGGCCCCCAAGTACGAAGCCCCAGGAGTGGCCCCACAGGGACAAATGCACTTCCGCCCCCCCAGAGAGGAGCAGAGGAGAACCCCAGGTGGACTTCCGGCAGCCACAGTCACTGCAGACCCCAGAGCCCACAGGCCCCACCGGGAACCCGCTACATTGGAGCAGATCTGGCCATGGACACAGAGACCCAAGCCCTAAGGGCACCCCACCCCCTAGCAGAGGCCCGACAGAGCCCGGGAGCCTGGACCTGGCAAGCAGCCACCAGGGCAGGCCAGCACATACCCAAGCACCAAGCCGAGGTTTTATAAGTTCAGTAGATTCAGTAGATTGCCAATTTCTTGTATTACTTTTGGGTTTGTGAGCAGTCTATTGAGGGATTAATGACACTGATAAAATCGCCAGCAATAATTATATTATGGAATCAGATAATAATGATAAGAAGTTGTGGAAAAAAGATAGGCTGTCATTATTGGGACCATAAATATTAGCAAAATCAAATTTTGTTTGGTTGATTAAAACTTTAAAATAAATTTTCCATTCACGTGAATGATAGATAAATTGTGAACCAATGGGATGTTTTTATTCATATGAAGGTTCTCTTTGTTTACTACTGTATGTTGATGAAAAAAAGTTATTAAACTGCTCCAATTTAAGATTTTGCTGTTCTATATTTGTGATATGTGTCTCATGTAAGAAGCATAAGTCTGATTTGAGTTTCATCAGGTGATTAATGACTTTGGTTTGTTTAGCCTGGGTTCTGAAGGCTAAAAGAAAAGGGCTACACATTCCATGATATCAGTTTAAGCGGTTGCATAGTTCTTTGGTGGTTGTAGTTTTTTTCTGCATAGAAGCTAATACACTGACCTCAACATTTGTTGTCCGTAGATTATTGGTGTCTGTCAAAGATGTCTTTGAATAGCTTGTTAACATCCAGAGATAATGACATCAGTGGGGGGGGCTTGCTCGCTGTGTGTGACGTCGTCGTATACTACAATGCGCATGCGGAACGCTTTTGTATCACTTTCAGTTCATACTGAAGATCACATACAAGTCACATATCTTAGGTAATGTGAACGACCTCACAAAAAAATCAGAATTGAGCATTAAGCCTTGCAGTGTGAACGTAGTCAAAATGATTGGTTTTGCAGCAGAATTAAACATATACAGCTTGGTTAAAAAAATAATGGTTTGGGTCTTTAGAGTTAGATTTGACATACATGACAATTCTACAGGGGTGAATTTCTTGTACCACATGATTGACAGGTAGACAATGCTGTCGTCATTTCTGATAAATAGATAGATAGATAGATAGATAGATAGATAGATAGATAGATAGATAGATAGATA
>JBAMYA010040550.1:0-15310 GCA_037176975.1 Arrhamphus sclerolepis | reverse complement strand
ACACACACATATATATGATATATATGATACACATACATATCTATACACACACACACACACACACACAAACAAATATCTATCATTCATCGGTTGGTGGCATTTTTGGGATGCTGACAATCATTTAGGGACCTGCAAGAACAGGATCAATAGAAAGTTCTAAGGTTGTGTTGTGCTCCAGACCAGCTGATCGTCTATTAAAGCTGGCTGCTTTATGGCTGGAGCCTGGCTGCAACCTATACTTATTGATTCAACCTCTCATTTAGAATGGTTGTTGTTTTTTCCATCCACCTCTTTAGTTATGGGGGAAAAAAGCACAGAGCGAAAGGGGAAGAAAGGAAAGGAAGAGGAGGATGGGGGTTGGTGGGATTGGCGGTATTATGAGAAGCAGAAAAGGACAAAACATTTGGAGCTCTCCCTTCATTCCTGCGATCAGTGTAACCACAAATAAAAGCTGGTGCTGTTGCAGGCTGTGGACTGCAAGCCGCCGCTGTCCTCTCCTGGAGCGTCCGCTGTGTTGCCGGTGGGTATGCACTTCCCGGGCCAGCCTCCGTGCTCCAGAGTCTCCGGCTGCATCGGTACATGAAGAGCCCATTGATGTGGGCAGCATTAGCATTCAGTGTAGACGAGCATGACAAACAGGTTGGTTTTCCATTTCACACTAAGGAAACCTGTTCTTGCTGGATCCCTGAATCCTCACAAACCATCTCAGCTCAGCACATTGCTTATTAGCATGAAAAAGAAGAGGTCAAAGAGTGCTTTCCTTGGTGCAGAAATCTTCACCCTGCCAAATGACACATCAGGACAGCACTCTCTAGCTGGTGGGACACTGTCACATTTAGCTCACAAGCACACGAGGTGATGTAACAAACTGTGTCGTGTTTTCTGAAAGTACAAGCGATAATACACCAGCGCTAATGGCTTCTGACAAACTCCCTAAAATGTTCCTGAAGGACAGTTCTTCTTTTAAGTTGGCATGTTGTTATTCAGATCTTCCCAGCATTTTGGTAAATCTGTTCAACTTTTGACACTCCTGCTCTAATTATCCTTTATACTCTTTTCCTTGCCTGGTTTTATAATTGCACAAGCTCTGCTAATTCATGCCGCTGACATTCCCAGGATTTTGCTTAGCAACGACAATATGCCCCAAAGTAGAAGTGGCTAATTTTACCCCATGAAAATAACACATGCAGTCTTCCTGTTTAGCATCTTTGTGTTGTAATTAAAACAAGTCAGACTACTGCCTTAGTGATTCGTGCAAGTGAGGGGAAAAGAGGAGGAGTGGAGTGGTGGAAGCCAGCTTCTTAATTATAGATTTTCTCTGCCACTGTTATCCTTTGTGTCTTACTGTAGAGGAATTTGTATAAACAGAGAGATAATGAAGGTGATAGGTAAGATACCGCTCATTACAGGCCGTCTAGACTGAGGGAGTTGCCAGTAATTACAACCAAAAAAAATACTCCCATCATGAGGAAGCCATGCATGCATACTAAAAGAGTACTTAAAGTTTAGTGGGGCACAATGGTGGACAGCTCCCATACCATTTCAAATGTGTCAGTATGCCACACAGGGTCACTGCTTGGATTATTCATGAGGAAGGTGTAATAGCAGTGAGTGCAGGAAAGGGCATCCAGAGGTGAATCTGACTGGGAGAAACAGCGAACTACCGAATCCTTTTCTGTCCTGTGCTCTTTGTACACAAGCCTCTCCCCTCCTCATAATACGCCCGACTGTTATCTGCAACACACAGCTCCACTCATACTGCGCACACAGGGCCACAGTGTCACAGTAAGGCAAGTGCACATGCACCCTAATACACACCCTCACAAATGCACACACATAAGCACAATGGAGGAGGGCTCCCACTTTTCGTAATTCCACTGCACTGGAGGACAATAAGGTAATACAAAACACTGCTCTTCTGTATGACGGGCGGTGGGGTGTGTGTGTGTGTGGGGGTGTTATTGTCTTCAGAGAGACTGCAGGAGTTCAAATTGGTATTCACTATGACCCATGAGTGGATTTGTTGATCTATATTGGCCTCACACTTGATTTGATTATGACTAATCTGTTAATGGTTCCATACAACTGAAGATTCATCCAGATGCTTGTCAGTGTCTTCTAATTATAACCATCATAAGTTCTTCATTAGGAATTAAAAGCCTCATATCAGCCTGAATTATGTTTACTGCTTTAACAAGCTTTTCATCTGTCCTCAAAGCAACATAAAGGACATTTTGCAATTTTTCTCTTCCCCCAGGGGGTATCTTTGGGGGTGGAGGTTAAGTTGCTTTTATGACAGTGTTCAATATCGACCCCTGGCCCCACTGGGTGCAGTGCAGACGTGTGGCTGTGCCGTCCTGCCACTGTGAACTGGCGAGATTCTCGTCAGCGAGAGTGGTCCCACCACAAGCGCGTTGAGACGGGATCGTATGGTGGGAAATATTTATGAGGCTCTGAAAAACAACTGAAACAACTAAAACATTTGTGAAACATCAGAGTTTGTATGATGGGAAACATCTGTCTCATCTCTGATGATAACAGAATGTTTTACTTCTTCTCTTCATCTTCAGCATCTCCTGTTTAGCTCATCTGGATTTGGAGTCTTATTTTGTGTGATACTTTACAAGCATGAGCTGGTGCACCATGTTTGTTCTCCCATTAACATGGTTACTCATCATACCATTAAAAAGTGACACATTTAACATTAATCCCTTACACAGTACTGCATCCAAACCAGAGAGGAAGCATCTTGGAAAAATCATGCCATATTTTTTTTGAGAGAAAAGCTTGATATCTAATATCACAAAGTAACACATGATATAGAGTTTCTGCAGCAGCGCGTCACTATATGATCATCATTCACCTTGTGAAATGTGTGTCAGCTGGTTTTGATGCCAAGAAATCTCTGGCTGGCAACAATCCTGTGTGATGAATAATCATTACCTTAGAAATCTGTTTAAAAGCTATAAAGAAATGTTTTAGTGCTGTACTTTTACTGCCTCATTGCAATAAATTAACTCAGCATGAATTTAGACAGGTTTTAAATTGATTATGCAGAATGGCTATTAACACTATATAGGTTTCTTTCTGATGCACTTAAGGGAACACGACAAGTTTGATTGGAAATGCTGTTGAATAATGTTCTTGCGTGGGTTGTTTCAGCTCTGCACAAATGGCTTTAACAGTAAACAGACGATTTCCTTATGTAAAGTGATAATCTTGTGATCTGAGTGCCAGAAAGCTCCCACACATCTGCAGCTTTTAGTTCAGACATTGCATTAACGAATCATTTGTCAGATCAGTGCTTGTTTTCTACACAGCTCGCTTAGCTGCTTCTTCTTCTTCTTTTTTTTTTTAAGTAGGCACCTGTTCAGCATTGCGAGCCTCGCTCACATGTTGTTTCTTGGCCAAGCAGCATGCGATGACTCAGGTCTTTGTCAGGCCGTGCGCACGCTGATGTCCATGAGCCATCCAACTGTGGCCATGTGCTCCGTGGTAAACACAGGTGACCCAGGTTTTTTCACCTGGACACTCTATTCCAGTCCTGAATGTGTAGGAGGGATCGTGAGCCTGCAAATATTGCATGCTTGCAAAAAATTATTTTTTTCACTAAAAAGAAACCAACAAACTCAAAGAGTAAAATGTCTGTGAATGTTAGCAGAAACAGCTATTTACTGATGGCTCATGCTGGTGGTTTCCAAAACCCTTTCAAATAAGGAGTATGGACGGGCCAAATAAAAAGAAGATATTATTTTACACATAAATGCACTTGTATAGTCCGTAGAGCCTGCAGGGACACATGCAATGGAGGAAGGCTTCCTAATGGGCAGGCATGAATATGCATGGAGCTGCTTAAAAGCACTACCACTAATACAGTATAGCAGTCAATTGAGTCACAAAGCAGGGCTTTGTCGTGTCTACTTTCAACTGTGGAGGTGGTGTCTAAGCTCTTGTTTGAACCACAAAAAATGGCACTGGAGAAACTTCAGAGAGGGAAATCTCTAATCTCATCAAACGAGGACCCATATTATGTGTGGAATACTTTTCCTTATGTCTTGCCTAATTACTTATTTATCAGTAAGATCATAGGGTGTTTGTATTCCTACCCAACTTGGAATTAATGTTTCATTTGGGATTCATAGATTCTGAGATGGTTTAACGAAGCAATTAGTTTTAAGTAACCAAAGTAAACAACTCAGCATGTGTGGTGTGCTTTAGAGATGTTTTTTTAAAGGCTTGTACGAGGGTGTTTTCCCAAACCTCCTTTACATTTTACCAGTCCAGAAATGAAGGCCTCACTGCCGCTCAGACAGTGAATGGCAAAGGCTTTATCAAATACATTTCCTGGAATAAGCTGTCATCCATTCATATTTGCCTTGCAGAAAAATATATGGAAATTGGAATAATAGAAGTAAACAAAGCTCTGCAGGGTTTGATGTGCAGATGCTGAAAACTGCAGTGTTGCCCCTGGCAAAGGGGTTGGTGTTGCATAAAAGCAGCAGCTGCATTGGGAGCCACAACAGAAATATCAAATTAAACAATTCCCAAAGCTTCAGGATGTCAAGACCCTCTTTGCATTGTATGTTTTAATTCATTTTTCTACAGTCTGTATAGTTCAACAGAGAAGTCGATAAAGAAACAAATCCATCTGTTGGCACACTGTTCTTTCTGGCTCTCCAATCAGTGTTGGATTTCTCACTTTCGGAAATCAACGTATGACTTACTGCTCGCTCACATGTAGGTGCCGGAGGCATTTTCAGTGGCGTTGACCAATAGACATTGAATTAGGTTGACATGAAACACTGAAACACAGAACTGTGGCTTCCATGCTTTGCCTCCATCTAAAGCTGGGGAATTTTCAACTTACATATGCTAGCCAACAAAATAGTACATTGGGGTGGGACCGTTTTAAAAGCAGTTGGCTCTTTTCTGTGGTGAGCAGGAAAATTTCTGCAATTTGCCGATTATTTAAGGTATGACGAAGGCTCCGCCAATTGAGCGTTACTGTGTGAGCATGCAGCGAAGAATATGCTTGTATGTACGAGATGATCAGCCAGAAAATAGTTTCTGTAGTGTAAAAATGTGAGACTACAAGGTAACTGTGACTCAGCAAGATCAACAGAAATTAGCTGCCCTTCCTCATGGAGATGAAGAGATATTGCTTCAAGGATAAAACTGTCTCTGAAGACCTTCACATGATTTAAAGACAACAGTGGTGAAACAGTCAATGTGACAGGATTAGAAAATGTTCCTCGATAAAATGACTCAGATCTGGACACTCTTTATGTCTGAGTTGGCCTCATATATTATAGAAAACCGATAATAAAGCAAGTGAAATAAAGTTAAATCAACTAAAATGCTCTTCATGAAAAAGGTCTTAAATGACCAGATGGCTAATGATCACATTTGAAACAAGTTTGTGACCATTTTTAGGTCAACTGGCTTCGTCTTTGTGCTGCTTCTGGTGACAGAATAGAATATCACAAAAATGTTAAGAATAGGGATGGGATATGTTGATGGAGTTCAATCAGTCAAATATAAGTTTATGTATGTATTCATGTCTCTGTCATACAATCTTTCAACAAAAAAAAATCATTAATTGTATTTCAGGTTGTAACATCAAAACCCCTTGACCTCCCTGAGCTGTGAAGAGAAAAATGTTATAGTTCATTCTGATGAGGAGGGCACCCTCTGCTGCTGTCGTGTAAAATGGCAAAACGGGCAAACAAATGTTGTTGACATCAAGAGTCATTATGAAAATGCAAATGTATACATGTGTGGTGTTTCATTTTCATTTAAGGAGGGCCAGATTGACATGGGCCAGCGGGCTGCTTCTGGCCCTCGGGCCATGTTTTGCCCCATGTGTGGTTTAAAATCATCTAATACAGTTTAGAATAAAGTTTTTCACATTTATAGATGTGGTGGACAAATTCAGGAATTTTGCTTTCTGTGTTCCAGAGTTTCAGCAGAAGTAAAAAGATGAATTTGAGGATACATAATGCTTTATAGCATTATAACTGCCATATCTTTTGTAGGCCATGGAGACAAATGGATAATTCCTTAAATAGCTCTATGGCAGATTCTTAAGATCCTAAATATCTGAACTTGAGGGAAATCAATAATGCATTATAGCATGCCTTTGTAAGCTTTAAGTAAAACAAGAACTCTCTAAAAGACTATTGACAATTGCATATTAGTGTAAGTCTTGCAAAAATGTACTGATGTATGAAAGGTGATGTTTCTCCAACCAAGAACATTTACTTTTCTACAATACTGATAAAAATGCAAACACACGGATGTTATCATTTCTTTGCAGGCATTGTTTTCTCTTTACTGCCTTTAAGACTTGACAATTTTAGCCAAAAAGGGGGACATATTAACAGTACTGTGTTACACTCCAGCAACAGAGAATCTAGCTTGCAGAGGCGTTTCAGAAAGTAATCATAAAAGAGAAACTGAGAGACTAACTGAGGAAGAAATCAAAAAACATAAATGTTAGACAGTTTTATAAAAGTGACTTAACCTCCACTGAATGAAGGGGGATCCAAAGTGCAAAAGTGCTCTGTGCTGCTTTAAAAAATGTTTTCAAGTTTTAAATGTTCTTGTGAACAGTAATAAGTGCAAGTGATGTTCAGCTCTTATTTTTCTCTTAACTTTCACATTTACTGTGAAATAAGTGTTAGAAACCAGTATGATAAGATAAACAACAGAATAGAGGTCACAGAATAACTGAGGGCTGCTCAGTTGTGAAAAATTAAGAAAACTACTCTGAAATCAGAATTATTTAAAATAATTACTTACTGAATTCTGAAGTGCACTGTATTTCTTGAACTTAATATAAAAATGTAGTCATTCCCATGACAAACCGAGATTGCAGGCTGAATAAAATTTTAGGCTGCATAAAAATGATTCAGGCAAACATAGCAAATGCTGGTAGGGTGTCTCACATAATCTCTTTTACAGTTTTACCCACAAACACCACCATGACCTCAATATTACTTAAATAATTCACTTCACGTTACACATAGAAAGGAGCAAGAAGCCATTCATGTATAGCCAATTAAGTTTATGGGAGAATTGCATAAATGTGGCAAAATAATTGCTTTTAATCAATTATATTGCTTTTTTGGAGCAAAAACAGAAATGATTAAATTGAACAAAGAGAACAGAATGTTACTCCACCAAATTTACCCTTTAAAGAAAATGTTTTTTGAGAGCAGAGCCATATGTTTCATCTATAAACATCGTCATTACGCTGATAATTGATTGTTTCAATGATACATGAATATTGGCACCATATTAACCAGTCAATACTGTGATGCTTATCCAGTGTCTCTGACTCTGATATCTGATTGATTTACCTCCTGTTGAATTCAGTTTCTCATACACTGTTCTGTTCATTAATAAACAGTTGTTGTGCATCCACGAAGACAGAACTGCATCTCTTAGACATCGAAAAGCACCTTAATTGGCTGTGAGCTGCATTGCACTCAACTATCATAATCTATACTCTATGTGCCTTTTTCTCTTTTTTTATGCTTTAACAACTTCCTCTGGTACCAAAAAGGTCCACTTATACAGTGCACTCTTAAGTTGACTTCACTTTGAGTGCAGTGCACGCACACTCATTCACACACATCCACCCACAGACCCTCTCACATTTGAGTTGCCAGGTTTTACTTGCAAAGTGGGGAAAGAATGCTGAAAGTAGGCAGTTAAAGGTAACATGGATAGCTTGGTTTTAATGTATTTAAACCTAGTGTGGAGGAAGGGGAAGATTAAAGTCATGTCACAAAAACAAAAAAAACAACAAAAAGGAGATTTGTCCTCACAGCATGTCCGCTGAAACTGCACGTACGGTTTTTGTTTAAACAATCCTCAGAGCAGATAATGAAGATGCAACAGCCTTTAGCTGAGATGTTGATTATGAAGCAGAAAAGGATGGCGTGTGCAGTTGGCTGGGAAAGGACACTGCTCCTTCTGATTAGGCATAATGCTTTGATGCACAGGAATAATTGTTATACGACTTCATGTCCAGTGTTAAGCTGCTGTTTACGGTTGTGGGGATGAATTAGCATTTTAGTTCAGAGAAAGAGTCAGAGAGGGAGAAGATGACAAACTGCCTCAGCACTTGGTGACACAAACATGAGACCTGGGTCATGTTCTATGACCTTGTTTGCTAATTAAAAGTCAGATATATTTTTCCAGTCCAGAGAGAAATCTCTTATCTTTGGACTTAGATAGCCGGAAGTCATGGAAATATTCATTTTGCTGCCTTTGATGGGTTTCTATGTCTTTTTGTGTTTGTGTATGAGAAATGTCATGGCTGCACACAGCTGGAAATATGATGCATAGACAAAACAAATAATAAATTATACAAGAAATTAATTTAAAATGTTCTCTGAGTAAAGGTTACCTTGGTTAAATTTGCCATGCTGCAAAGTTATTGCTGTTGTGATTTAAATTACAAATAAAGAGGATCTATAAAGGTCTGTATCAAGGAGACTGGCTCATGTTTACACAGTTCATTTGATATTTAGTGTAAAAATAGAAGATCAAGTCATTTATTTCCACTCACTTCATGTCTGCCATTATCTTTACATCACAATCAATTTATATGTCTGCAAAGTTGTTTTCTAGACATATTTCCTCTTGTCTCTTTGCATCAAGCCGCCCACTCCTCATTCTATGTATTTTGTTCAGCGAGCATGAAAATTGCCCCATTTAATAATACTCTCCCATGTCTCTCAAGATGCAACGCCTCTAGAAGTACCGAGAACAATTCAATGACCCTTCCGGTGAAAGGCCCAACTCCATGGAAGGTGCTCCCTAAAGAGGACAAGAGATTTACCTTCACTCATCTGGTTTATCTCTATTGTGCTGAGGATTGTTACGTTCTGACGCTGCAGGGCATCACTGATTGTTTATCCTGTCCTAAAAAGAGCAGCATTGTGCATGTATCAGTCACTTTAAGGCCAGTGTTGACCTATATAGGAAGGCGTGGGTCAAAGAAGAGGCTGGCTATCCAGGGCAGAGGGTAGACATCTGGTACAATGAGACTAAATGTAGAATCCATGATATGTGTCAGACTCTGGCGCATGGACCAAAATCTGTTGATCTGTAGGTCTTCAAGCAGAGGCAGATTTGCGTGTTTTGTTTTATTTGTGGTTTAAAAGCCGAACATTGCCTTCTGGGTGGTAAAGACATGAATGAAAAGCTTCAGACATGCGCACACACAGGCTATTTAATCTTTTTTCTGGCTCAACTACCCCCCCCACTCTCGCCGTACATCTTACTCTTACTTAGCATTAGCACAACTCGCATAGATACACCTCTGGGCAATGTTCAGTTCCAAACCAGCAGATACAATTAGTGTGTATACAGAACAGCACAGACAGCAGATGACAGCAGAAGATGAACTGACCACCCAAGGGGGGATGCAGAAAACTCACCACGACTCTAAAACTTAATATTGATGTCTTGATGACTCCTCTGGTTCAACAATCAATACAGACTGAGTAGCTCCAGGGGCAGAGACCCCACTACATGGAAGAGGCCGTCTTCCAAATATCTATTATGAATGAGAGGAATCAAAGATGGAAGAAAATCTGGAGGAGAAGCAAAGAATGGAAGATGTAAGGAAAGGATAAGTGTCTGGAAAGATGGGAAGAAGAGTAAGGAAGGGATGAGAGTAGAGGAGCAGATGAGTAGAGGAGGAAGAAAGTGAAACCTGCAGGGGGACGTTAAGCCTGGCAGCTGTTTGTTTTTTGTTCGTGCTCAGTGGCTTCCACATGGCTGGTTTCTGGTGGTAGTTATATTTCTTCTCACTCTTATGCCAGATTTCTTTTTTTCTTGAAGTCAACATTCTTCCAACATTAGTCTTCTTAGTTTGTCCTGCTGTCCTGTTTTCACTCCTCATGTCTCAGTAGAGCACACATTTGTGAGCCCTCCCCCCCTTTTCATTACTCTCATGCTCCTTTTCATCCTCCTCCACTGTGAAGTGAGGTCACAGCTGGGGAGCCCTTTGACTTGACAGCTACATGTTTATATGAGGTTGGCGTGTGCGCGCCACTGGTTGGTGCGAGTCCCTGTGATCAAACGGGGCAGGATGCCATGACAGCGGCTGCTAACCAGCAGCACAAGCCGACTTACAGTTTGTCCTGAAGCACAATGCCGTGGAGAGATATACAGCTGGCTCCACTGCTGCCAGCTCAGTGGGGGATTGCAGCTAGAGGCCTATTGGGGTGTGTGTGTGGGGTACCACTGGTGCGTGGCACAAAAGGCTGTATGTGAGCTGTGAATGGAGAAGCCAAACCAAAGCAGAGAAGAAGTTTGCTTCTTCATTTTTGGTTATTGTAAGCACATATGTGTGTGAGAGTGTGTATTTCCTGGCTTTGTTGAACTCTGCTGGCTCTCTGACTCTACTCTGCAGAGGGAATAGCCCATTATCTGCCTCTCAGAATGAAGCATCCTGCCTAACCCTGCAGTGCTGCACACCCAAAAAGATGAACCAAATAAGAACTGGAGTGTGTGGAAATGATGTGCATGCCTCATACTTCGGATTGGTGGTGTGTATCGTGGTGACTGCATGTATCTGTAGGTGCATTTCCATTATACTGGAAACTGCACAATTGTTTTTGCAAACAAAAAACACTAATAATGAGAGTTTGCCAATTCCTCAGCTTTATTCATTTTTACCTAATTTCAGTCATGCTGCCTTTACAGTATCTCTGAAGTGGGTTGCGCTAAGTTGTAACTGCAATTTCTAAAGAACAGTAATGGAATAGGAGGATGGAGTGCAGTACAGTAGAGTGGCTAAAGGCTGATTTATGCTTCTCCATCTAAACTACACCATATCTATGGCGTAGGTGTGAACCCTTAGGCGTAAGGAGATTTGTTCTAATTCTTTTTTGAATTTCCCACCAATACTTATTCTTTGTCATTTTCAGGTTGGGTTGTAGGTAATAGTTTGTTGCAATGACTAAAAATGACTGATGCTCAACATTTATCAGCTCCAACCCACATAAAATGTACCTTATTTGCTCCGCTGCTATCTCTGAGCAGCAAACAGGAAATAAACAAAAGTAAACTCAGCGCTGTGAGCTACAGCGCTGCAAAAAAAGAACCCACACACAGAGAGACAGTGTCGGGGTCGTGCTTTGCCTATTTGCGTAGCTGCTATGCAGAAGCATAGGTGATCAGGCTTAATTCCACCCCCTAAAACTAGTTGCTATGAAAAGAGCTGAAAGGTTGAATGGTTGAAAAGGGTACTTATGTATTGAATCCTGCGGTATTTTGTGACACGGAAATTTCATTAATGGCTCAGAGAATTGTGTCAGCTTGTGCAAAAAGGGAATAATATGTGTGTTTTAAAAATGCTTTAAAGTTTTTCATTCCTTTATGCAGTTTTAGCCAGCTACAGCTGAAGGGGGAAAAAGCCTAATGATTTGAAAGCAAGTGTGTTTAAGGGATAAAAACACAAAATGGAATCATTTGGGGTATATTTTGTACTTACAGATATGCTACAAGAGTAAAGTGCTACGAGTTAATAAGTAATGAAAAGGCAGCGGCAAAAGATTAACAATGTAAAAGAAGTTATGAAATGTTACCAGACCAAACTTGTCTTTTAAAGGGCACAGAAAAGGATTCCTGGACGTCATTATGTTTGTTGATATTTGAATAAAATATAAACATAACAAGGAGAGCCATGAATTCATGAAGACTCTACTTTGAAATTGTGTCAATTGTTTTTGTGGATAGAAAATAGTATGTCTAATAGAAACTTCTCTATTTTGTGAAAACTCGCCTATTTAAAAATATATATATATTTATATATATATATTTTTTTTTTCACAGTTTTCATCCCCCTACATTTCACTTTAAGAGAGCTGGGGTCTGTTTCACAAAGCAGGTTATGTGGAAACTCCGAGTATGTTGAACCGGAACTCAGGGAAACTCTGAGTTTTCCGTTTCACAAACCGGGGTTACTTAACTCCGAGCCAGAGGGTTCAGCTGAACCAGTTTCACAAAGTGAGGTAACTGATACTCTGAGTCTGTTACTGCGGCAACTGACTCCCTGAACTAAACCTGGTCGGGAGCAGTTTTACTTCAACAGACCCCGAGTCTCTTTCTGTCTCCTCCCCTTTTTAAGCCAAAACGGGTTCAGTTGAATCTCAAAACCTCTGATATAACGATCATTTTGGCAACGTCTAAATGATGAAATGTGGGATTTTGCATCAGTGAAGTGTGTTGATGATCCGAATAGATAGTTTAATAATTTAATATGGTCAAAGTGGCTCTGACGTACACTCGTTTGTTGACTCTGAGTTAGTTTTTTGACTTTGAGTTTGTTGAACCTCCTTTGTGAAACGGGCCCCTGCTCATGAAAGGCAGGAGGTTGGGGAGCTGTAGTGCTGCTGGAGGTGGATGTTGAAGGAACTGATACAAAATAACAACAACAACAAGGCATAAGAATCTTTAAGGGCAGGCATATGATAATGTATGTGTACAGCATTTTCTACTACTAATACTTTATGCTACTGTCATGATGAATATTTAGAGAGGATAACATATTATCAATTAAAATGGTATACTGAACTTAGTTTTCATCAGCAGCATTGCACGTTAGCCTTCCCTGGATTTACTAGCTTTAAAAATGTTAGAAATGACCCTGAGGAGAGATAAGAGAGAAACCCATTACTAAGTCAGTTCAAAATGATTTCACATTTTAGTTCAACGTGTATTAAGCTTAAATGTTGTCTTTTGAGTGCACATATCACATGTACTGCCCAATACAAATTTCCCCCTCTGGGGACAATGAAGTTTATCTGATCATCATCAATTCATCATTATGCATAGCTTTCCATACAAGGTGTAATTCAGTATTATTATTATTATTAGGCTATTGTTGTTGTTATTATTAAGGCTTAATTGTTAGCTTATCCAGCTGTATTAGCCCCTATGAAGTCTGTGACAGCTCAATCAGTAGGTAAAAATGCACTTACCACTGCTTCTTCTTTTCTACCCCAGAGGGATAACTCCTCTTCATGTCTCTGCATTAAGCGTGGGAGGGAGGTGGTGGAACTTGACTGAAAGAGTATTCCACGAAGCTGGATTAACGGAAAGCCTGGCTTAACTCGATTAGCCTGACTGATTAAGCAAGAGTCCCATTCCATCAGCATGGCTTATTTGAATGCTGCTGAGTAACCATGGTAACTTATGCTGCAGACCAAGCCTGCTCCCGGGTAGGCTAACGTTCAAGCTTAGCTTAGCTGTGTCTCAAAGAATTTCTGATGGGCTGAAACAGATGCCCGAAACAAAGTTCCACCTGGTAGAAGTTCGTGCTTCAGCTACTGAGCTCTTCTATAAACCTGACCTACACCCATCCAGGACCATACTCAGAAAAATGGGGGACTGGTCCTTTAGGGGTGCTGCTCCAGCACCTGAAAGTGTATTTTTAAAGGCTTTTATATAACTTGAATAATAGTTAGCTTACAAAATTGTATTTTATGCTTCTCTGGATTGTTCAGCTGCTGAGATGATGACGGCAATTTTCTTGCTCTCCTTTTCTGCCATCCATTCATCAGGGCTTCCTACGTCCCTCGGGTACTCGCACATAGACAGGTTATGTAAACCTCGCTTGGATTAGCCTGGATTAGATGCAGCTGAAATGCGTTAGTGGAACAATTTAAGACTTAATTAGGAGATGACGTTTATCCAAGTGAGGCTTTCCCGATACAGCCTGGCTTTCGAGCTTATGAGCCTCGGCAAACTGTGTTGTTGTTGGGTTTTGTTGTTTGTTTTTCTAAGTTTCACAGCTTTGCGACTTCATAGTACAGGGCCGATGCAGGCTGAAGGTAGATGGGGCAGGAGCCCCACAAGGGGGTTTGCGATTACAGTGTCATATCATTGAAGAATAAATGCCAATTGTTGTCGATGCTGTGGAGTACAATTTGGCAGCCCTTGGGGTCCCCCTAGAGGCCGGGGCTCCAAGCAACTGCCTATCTTGCCTTTTTGCATGCCCCGCCCCTGGCTGTTGGCAACATTGATACAAGGAGATGCTGTGATTTGAAGAAAGGATTTTTACGTTACATTTAGCAGACACCCTATCACCATTGGTGCGCCCCACCACCCTGTGGAGGAAGCTCATCTCAGCTGCTTGTATTCGGGATCGGGATAGGGTGAGGAGCTCTGTCACCCAGGAGGAGCTCGGAGTAGAGCCACTGCTCCTCTGCATCGAGAGGAGCCAGCTAAGGTGGCTCGGGCATCTATATCGGATGCCCCCTGGACGCCTCCCTCGGGAGGTGTTCCAGGCATGTCCCACCGGGAGGAGACCCAGAGGAAGACCCAGGACTTTGGCGCTTGGCTGGCCTGGGAACGCCTTGGGATCCTCCCAGATGAGCTAGAGGAGGTGTCTGGGGAGAGGGAAGTCTGGACGTCCCTGCTCAAGCTGCTGCCCCCGCGACCCGATGAGCGGAAGAAGATGGATGGATGGATGGATGGATGGATGGATGGATTCAGCAGACACTTTTATCCAAAGTGACTTACGACAGATGAATACAATCAAGCACAGTAAAACAATAAATTACAACGTCAATGCAGGTAAATCAGCATTTAGGTGAGGACAGCATACAAGTCAGCTGGGACATGATTCAAGTGCAGGGGATGCAGCCACAACAGAAGGTACTCATTGAAGAGGAGAGTTTTCAAGAGCTTGAACGTAGACAGGGACGATTTTTCTTTTTTTTTGTCTGCATGTATATTGATGGTTAATACCATCATCTGGCCAAACCATTCAATGAAAATATGCAATTTCATCTTGTAGCAGATTTTTTGTGCTAATGTGAGGGTGAGCGTGTCCTTCACCAGCCCTCTCTGGCAGTTTATACTAACATCCTTATTAATATTTGAAATCCTGGTTCTTTCAGAGAGCAGTAAGGATCACCAGTAGTGAGACATTTAAAGACAGGACAGTTGAGACACAACATAGAGGGTGGGGTGTGTGCAGAATTGTGAAGTGTGAGGGGTGTGCAGTGGGTTGTATTTTCATTCATTCATTCAACCTTTATTTAACCAGGATAAAAAACTCCTTGAGATCTTTGATCTCAAGAAGTTTACAAGGAGTATACAATACAAGGAGTATTACAATAAAGGACTATCGCATATGTGCAGAATTCATTTAAACATTCCGAATTGATTGTGTTGACATAAGGGATGGTCCAGGGGAAGGGATATAAAGCACAAATATCTATATACTAGACTTGTGAGTGGACTTCTGAAAGCACATGTATTACTTGAGATGGACATACAC